>JAVQJX010062255.1:0-11667 GCA_036025115.1 Ambassis agassizii
AACAAGGAAATTAAATACATACACCTCAATTATCTAACAAGAAATGCATAAAGAGACCTGTGACAGATGACAGATGGATCTGCAGTGGCCAATAGATGGAGGATGGAAACAAACTTTTGTAATTAATTCAACACAGAGTGCTGACAAGCAGAGAGCCAGACGGACTGACAGGTTAAAAAAAAACAAAGAAAGAATGAGTGCTGGGGAGCGAGAGACATGACTGGAGGATGGATAGAAGTAGGTCAGGAGGAGAGAGAGAGGAGAGGGGGATAGAGAGAAGGAAATAAAGGAAAGCTACAGCAAGATTCAGCTTTGCTATTTGCGTTTGTCTAATGTGTGTCTGCTTGGCATGTGAGTGTACAGCCAAATAGTAAGACATGTGTGTGTGTGTCACTGAGATTGACAGCTCCTAGCCAGCAGTCTGTTCCAAAGACTTCATAATAAACAGAACATGGTTTAATTTACTCCTCCAGGGATTGTAGTGCTGCTCGCTTTGCTGTCTATTCATAAACAGGGACACAGCATGCTAGTACAGCACACTGTAAAGAAATAACAGCTTCAAGTGGTTATTTTTTGTGCTGTTATCGACACCCTGTATAGAGTATGTATAGGGTCATGGTGGCAAAGAGAAATGGAAATATGTCTTAGTACTCGGAATAATCCTACGGCCGAGCCAACTGGGGTCTTGCAGTTCTGGGGTTTTTTTTCCCCTCAAGTAGCTGTTGAATTTGTGGTGTCAGGAGTTTGCGGGACAGCCAAAAAAAAAAATGGTGAGCAAAAGGTGAGATTTATTAAAATAAAACCATGAAATCCCAAACTAACAAGAAAGAAAAAAAACACATGTAAGAACAAATGATACAAAAAAAATAAACTGAAACAAACCAGAAGCAAAGGCAAGGAACCATGCTATGAAGACTGGAGTTGCATAGATCTGGTTCTTAGCAGAAAGGGTTCAGTGTGGCTTTAAAACTCTTGTACAAAAGACAAAATTCACTCAGGTTAAACACTTACAGAGTAAATGTGAATGTAAATGAGTAAATGTGTCCACTCAGGTGTCACGGCTGTCTGAATTCTGTACATGGTAGGATGCTGACTTGAAGAGACCCATCGTCACGGTTACACCAATGACACAGCTAGATGTGGGTGAGCTTTCTGGGTGGCAGCTTTCATTCAGCCAATCAAGGCAAACAGGCCACGCTCTATTTAATGATTATCCCAGCATCTGTCCCCATCTTTCATCTCTGTGTGAAAACTGGGGAAACACGAGAGCAAAAACACTCGCTCAGTGAGTCCCATTCCAGCCGAGCAGCTCGATCCTTGCTCTCATCGAGTAATTTCATCTCAATTTAATCAAATCTAGTAATGCTCGTGTGCATTAGGAACAGGCTGTGTGCGCACTCTTCATTATATTGTTAGCAAAGAAGTGGTTAATAGAGGATGTGATTGTAGCAGTGGCAATTAATGTCAGCCCAATAAAATACATGATTACCACATTTGGTTTTTTCAGTTATGTAGAGAAAAGACAGGCAATCCAAAGACATTCTTTATTCTGTTTCTATTCTGTGTACTACAACCAGAGTGTGTTAATAAGATTCAGATTGTACCACAGTCTTGCTGCAGCTTGGCAAGGGCTCTGGATTTCATTTCCTACATTTGTTTAGTGGAGAAGATCCCATCTTCTTCTAGACTTTGAGGCAACAGCAGTGTTTTTGCTTGGTTACCTGGATATCGTGCATCATGCAATCATTCACTTGGTACTCAAACAGTGAAATCATGCTGTAATGGATTGCGCAGACGTTTATGAATATGCTTGGATGCTTGCCACTGCTCTCCATCTCCTCTGCATTAAGGATGCAAGTGATCGATAAACACACTGTTTTCCTCAGCTGTAAATCAAGAGAACGCTCTGAGACTCCCTGCAGGCCTGGATGCAGAAAAAGACAGGCAACAAGGAGCACAGGTCTGATGAATAAAACGATAAACGGCAGAGAGCAGCAATAGGTTCTTAAAGGGAGAGAGGCAGAAACTGAAAACACACTGAGAAAGAAAGGCTAATATTCTTGATTTATCAGCCCAGCAGCCGTTGAGATGAATGAGAGGAAGAAAGCTGTCTGTGGCTGCTTATTGCAGCCTACGGGATGAATGCTCACTGTTATGCTGTTTGTCTTTGGTTGCGTAAAACATGAAGTGCAACATCAATAAAAATATTAATCAGAAAAAGGGAAAAACATTGTTTTCACTTTCAATTTATGGAACCACTTGATAAAAGAGAGAAACCAATATGGACATCAATCTACAAAATCTATTTACTTTGTTGGGATTCATTTGAAAGTAACCTCCGAATTTGTGCATCACACATTTACAGTGCAAAAACTGTTTCTGCATGTTGAAGTGCAAATTAACTTCTCATTATGCAGATTTTATGAGAAAGATGGAATTTTCAGCAGCTACTGGCTGACTGGCTGTGATCCCATCATTTCATGGTTAAACTGCAAAATGAGGCAGTAAAATATCACTGATTGCAAGGCTGGGCACTTGATTCAATTGAATATTTGTTTTTATATATAGTGTGATCACAAAGCTTACATCTTTCTTTGCCTCCAGGTGAGACCGGTGCAGCCCTGTCACGCCCACAGCGCCCCCTTTCGGCCCGGACAGCCCACCATGTCCCGGCGCCTATGAAAGGGTACCATGTCAGCCGTAGCATGTCTCAGCATTCCTCCGGTGGTGGCGGGGGAGGGCCCTGCCACTGTACCCCTGAGGACTGTGACGGCCCGGGCAGAGAATACTACCAGGGTCATGGCGATGGCCACTACTATCCTCCGGGAGGGCCAGCTGAGGCTCTGGCACTGGAGAGACATCACTCCCACTCTCACTCACACTCCCATAGTCACTCTGGAGGTGGCACCTTTCCCCGTTCCCACCCCAGCCAGCACCCACCCCTCCAGTCATTTGACTCTTGTGAAGAGTGTGTATCCTCAGGCCATGGGGGAAAGATGCACCGCATCCCCCCAAACTTGATGGATCAGTTTGAGAAACAGGGTCCCTTCCACCCGGATGGTTTTCACACGCTGCAGTACCAGCGCAGTGCTAGCGGAGGTGCTGAGCAACGCAGTGAGAGTCCATCCCGTATTCGTCACCTGGTCAACTCTGTGCAGCGCCTCTTTGCCAAGTCTCATTCCTTGGAAGCACCAACCAAACGGGAGTATAATGGCACAAGGGGAGGTGGGGAATACCGTGGGGAAAGAGGAGGAGGCCACAGGAGCGGAGGAGAGGAGAGCCAGCACTCAGGCCATCAGTCTCGCTCTACCAGGAGGAATAAGTCTCGAGAGCGTAGCAAAAGTGGAGATTCGCGCCATGAATCAGGCAGACGCCATCGCAGCAGAACAGCAGGCTGGTGGAGCTCTGATGACAACCTGGACAGTGACAGCAGCTTCCTGGTCACTGGGGGAAGACGGGGTTATCCCAGCGGACATGAGAGCCTGGATGCTGCCATTCAGGAACTCACCATGAAGAGGCCCAAGGAGCGAGGCGGTGGGCCTGGTTCTGGGGAGTGTCTGGCCTGTACCACAATGGCCCTGGCTGGAAGTGAGGGAGCAGGGCACCATGGACACCATGGGCACCATGGGCACTCCCTAAAGAGGAGTACCTGGTCAGCCATGACTGTGAGCCAGGCTAGAGAGGTGTATCCTTCCACCAGGGGAGGAGGCTATGACAAAGCCCTGGTGCCCATTGAAAGCAAGATGAAGGAGAGGACCTTCCATTACCTGCAGGTGTGTATGCCTGCATAGCAACAGATATACATATACAGAAAGCAGAACACAATATTACAGAGTTCAGTAGATAGTGCAGCCATTTTGATGAGTTTGAGTTTGGACATCTTTGAGGGTATCAAATTTCATTTAATAATGATAAAAAATAATGAGAAAGAGCAGATGGACTACCTTGGTATTTTAGTATGACAATCTGTTTTTCCCAGTAGTCCATTTTCCATTTAAAGTCATCATGCACAACCCTAAACGAATGGCTGTTTCAGTTTATCAAAAAAGGGAGTGCTCACATGCAAGCATACACTCACAAACCTCCAGCTGTGTTGAGGTAGTCCTGCCATGCAGGCTGTGTTTCTACGGAAACAGCAGGTAGCCGCAGGAGTCCCTGGTGTTTTTCCAACTCTCATCCTTTTAGACACAGCTGAGGTCTGCTGATAGAAGAGACGAGCAGAGCAGGGTCGTGTGTTTTCAAAAAAAAGAAAAAAGAAAAAAAAAAACAATAAAAGCCCACACAATTTGCCTCTGCGCTTTGGGTTACCATCACATTCACACCTCAGGACACAAGGTGAACAAGGTGGTTACTTGTTGCAGCTCTTCTCATATCTCTAGGCGTCACCAGCAGTTTTAGAAGGGGTAGGGGGAAAGGGGGTTTTGTGTTGTGAGCAGGCACCTTCCTCCAGATTTATCACAAGGCTAGACCTCAGGACAAACAGCAGCAGTGAAGCCACAACTCCACCCATGTTTTGGTTCATTTTCACAACTCTCATAGCATTGCTTGTGGCCATAACAGGCAGCTTTTAACATCTAAAAAGTTCTAAAAAGTATACAGTATGCTATATACTGACCAACAAATTGCCAAAAGCCATAATAATGAAAGACTGAGATATTTCTCCCAGGAATATGGCACAACAACGTTTGATTATTTTATTCGCATGATTTGCTTTTGTGAAATGAGAAAGGTGTAAGAAGCACCTTTCCCCCTAAAGCATGAAGAGCCTCATGTCTCTGTAGAAAAGATATCTATCTGGTGCACCCAAACTGACCCAAACTGGCACCAAACTTACTGCTCCTTCACTCTACTAAAACTCAATCTACAGTATAAGAAGAAGGTATAATACAAATACAAAAACAAATACAAAAGCTTTCTCTAACAAGTCCATGCTGGGTTGCAACTCAAGATTCCTACTACAAACAACAGGAGTAAAATTGAGTGAATCTTCACAAGTCTAGATTACAGTGAGCACAGGCAAAGGGACATGTGCAAGGTTTTGTCCCATGGTGCCAATGACAATCACAATGTGTGGCCTCAGAACCTGCCGCTCTCCATTCCCTAAACCTTTCCATTCCCTTGGCCTGTTAGCTATTGATAAGAAATGAAAGATGTAGAGGAAGAGAGAGACAAAGATCGAGAAGAAGAGTAAGGGAGAGGGATGCAGAGATAGCAAAGCAAGCTCAGGGATAGAAAAGAGATAAAGGTGGTGATGGTAGCCAAGGGGAAAAGCCAGGAGAGGAGTGAAAGAGCTGGATGAGGAAATGAGAGAGGTAGTGAAAGGCCAGGGGGATCGGGAGATTAGGCTGAATCATCTTTTAAGTGATGACCTTAAAAACACATACTCAGCTGGATGCCAGCTGACTGGATGCTTGACTGACTGCCTGTGTGAGTGTATGTGTTTTCATCTGGTCACATGCTTGTATGAGACAGCATACCTCACAGCATTTTCACAAACTGAGAGACTGAAAGAGCCTTCAGCACAAGAAGCTGCTGTTACGTACTGTGGGATGGTGTAAGCCTTTCGTCATACTGCAAAAGAAGTGAGATCAGATGGCTGACACATACACATTTAGTTATCAAACAGAGTGGCTGTCTTCAATAATAGCGTTTCATGCACAAGGTTGATAGGTGCATTTATTTCCAATGACCGAATAGGATAGCACTAGTCGAATAGGATCATACTCATATATCAGTTTCCATGAGATCTTTTTAGCTGCTTGTTGTTTTTCACAACCCTTTTGGGCAATAATACATCCAATTTCTTAAAGGTAACTTGTCTCGGTCAAAACTTTCGATATGACCATAGTTCATGCGGTCAAGCATCTTTTGATTACGATCCTGCATGTGATGTGGTCTTGGGTTATTTCCCTCCTGAAAAAGTAGAAAATAGCAGTTTACAGAAACAGATTCTGACAAAATTCTAGGGCCACGGTGTGAACTTGCCGTTTATTGCATTGCTTATCCATTGTCTTCGTCCTTAGTTTGTTGTTTTGTCTTTGTTCCCGTGTGCGCGTCTGTTCATCTGTCCTCCAGCCCTCTGTTATCCTGCTTCTCATTTTTGTCACCTCTCCCACATTCTGTTGTTCTCTCTGCTCATATACCTGCCTTCCTGTGTATCTGTTTATTTGCTCTCTCAGTCTCTCAGCTTCTAGTTTACACTGTTTTCCTTCTTTGTGTCAGTGTTTCTCCAGCTGTCAGAGTTTCTCTCTTTCTGTAAGTCCCTTTGTCCCTTTCTCTCTTTCTCTAGCATTGCTTCCCATGTATGCTGTGCATGTGTGAGTGTGTCCTCTCACTGTATGCATGAGCATGATTGAGCCATGTGGTATGTTTGATTTACACCCCGACACTGTGTGCATGTGTGGCAGAATTGTATGTCTGAATCAATGCTGTCCTTTTGTTGGAGGTGTGAAATATTTTTCAACAATGAAATATATTTCTATTTTGAGATTTTAACAACAGATATTGGGAGGAAACTGCCAGCAGTGCAGTGAAAACATCTTCAATATCTTAATACTGATTAAATCCCTTAACACTGGGTGAAAGGAGGAATGCTCAGTTAAAAATGTTAACATGTTTTAACCCATTCATGGACGATGCTACTAAAAGTTTGACCACGTGTCCACATGGTTGTTATATTCCTACTCACCACCACTATTTTCAGTTTAATACAAGTTTTATTGTTTTATGTTTGACTTTGTGATTGGTTGATTTTTAATCCGCCTCAGGTCCCTTCAGAAGACTGGGGAGGTTATGGCGGTGGAACAGACAGTGGAGGGGAGATCCCATGCCGTCGAATGCGGAGTGGCAGCTACATCAAAGCTATGGGTGATGATGACAGTGCAGACTCAGATACTAGCCCAAAAGCATCACCTAAGTCCACCCTGATCGCTCAGAGGGATGCCTTCAGGCGATCAATCAGCATGGATCAAAGGTTCAGTACCACAAGTTTTGTATTTATTTGGTTTAAAATTGGTACAATATGGACTAACAAAGCTACAGCACCAATCTTTGATTTGATTTTAATTTCTCTTAAGGTCTAAACATCAAACAGGGGTAAAATTACAGTACACAACGTTACAGTATGTTGCAGTCCTCAGACCTCAGCACAGTGCAATGTCTACTGTAGAAAAACAGAAGAAAAAATAGAGAAATCTTGACTTTACTTTTAGTAGGAGTAACACCATCACCACTACCTTCATATGAAGTTTTTTTTTTTTTTTTTTGTTTTGGAACATTGTTTCTTCAAACCAACATGACACATAGTCAAATGGTCAGAATGTTTTTGAACAAAATGAGCGAATTTGATGTTTTCCATTTTCCCCATTTGGCACGTGAATACAGCATCACAACACAAATGACTCCTGGAGTCATCACATGTGAAATTGAATTTGATTTGACCAAATGGCGTTTTGTCAATAATAGCAAAAAACAAATGGCAAGTATTTTACAGCTAGAACAAAACACCATGCAACCAAACATAAAGCCCTTTCTCTTTATTTCAGGTACTCGTGTAAGCAGTGTACAGACTCCTACCCAAACAGCCGAACCACACCCAAAACCCATACCCGCTCACGTAGTTACACTCGTTCTTTGACCAGCTCCCAGGTAACAGATATATGGGAATTATAAATGTGAAATTTCAAGTAACTATGATCCTCTCCAGTTACATCTCCTTCCCCTATTGTTCTCTAGCTGGGAGACACGTTGAACCGCCAGTTTGAGGCTGTGTGTGACACCATGTTTGGAGAGGTGGAGTCCCAAGCCGTTGAGGCTTTGGATCTTCCGGGTGTGTTCCGCACTCGTAGCCACAGCTATGTTCGTGCCATCCAGGCAGGCTGTTCCCAGGACGACGACTGCCTCTCAGTCTTCTCCATGTCTGGCCCCCAGGGAAGCATCAAGGGTGGGGCTGGTGAGTTTTGGGGTTTAGTGTCTGGTGGGAATGTCAAAAGGAATGCATGTTGTCTATCATGTGGAAGCCACGTGGTGGGAGACGCAGTGGGTGAAGGGATTTTATGACAGCCTGTGTCTGTTCACCTTGACAAGAGCCAATCGATGCACACACACACACACACACACACACTCTTTCAGCTGCACGAAATATGTGCATCCATTTTTAATTTTTTTCTCTATTCTTCCACTCTCTAATGATCTCCACCCAAGTTCTCTCTGTGTTTATGCATATGCGTGCATGCTATAGGCATGGTGTATTATTGTGCATGCTCTTTGTTCTCTGTCTCTCTTGTCACGCTCCCCTGTGTGACTGCAGGTTTCTCAGACTCAGTAATAGGTACAGGAACACTTATGATTATGATGATAGCTTAGTGTCTCCAGCTGCTTCTTGCCTCCTTGTCTTTTACTGTGTCTCTTCTTGGGGTGCTCTCATTTCTTTGCCTTCATTCTTGACAATGTTTGTTTTTTCCCTGATAACTTTTCCCAATAATGCTTAGGCCTAATATGCAGTGAGTTATAGTTGCGTGTGTGCTTGTATTTGCTTATATGTGTTTGTACAGTAGAGCCACTTTAGTGCCTTGTAGGACTATAATTTCTGAGCTAACAGCAAATCCCCACTGAGATTTGTTAAAGCCTATGTGAAGTGTCATCTGCATCAACCGCAAACACATGCACAGCCTACAAAGCCATGCACCTATATACATGTATGCATGCATGCATGGGGGCTTCATGGTTGGCATTTTTTCACAGGGCCTGGGCACAGGAAACTGTGAGGAAAATCTGCACATCTCCTTTTAATATTTCTCTCAGGAAATTGCTTTATTGTCATAAGAAGCAGAGTTAAGTTAGCTCAAGGGAAGAGGTTCTCTTTTCTCACTTCTGTCATGCCTGTCTTTTCCACCACTTCACTCCCTGAATCTAACTGCAATTCATACCAAATGCATTTTTTTTATAAAAAGAAACACAGCTTTTGAGTTGCATATAAATCTTTCTGTCACATCTTGGGTTGGTATAATTTTTTTAATGTTTTTTTTTTTTAGCTTCCTCTCCTCTCAATACTGGTTCCTTTTTTTTTCTAACTTTTCCTGTTAAATTTTCCTTTCAGTCTGTCCCTTTTGTAAGTATCCACTTATTACCCATTGTGCTCTTAACACCCCATTCTGCCTCTGTCTTCCTTTCCCCCCTACTCTTCTCACACTTCAGTCTTTCCTTATCGTAAAGGTGCTCCTCCCCCACTCCCACCTCGCATGTCAAAGTCTTCACTCTCGGTACGAGCCCAAAGCAGCACAGAGTCCACCCAGGATGCCTACTTCCAGAGCAGCGTAGGCTCTGGTCCTGGTCGCCCCAAACAGCACAGCAACTCTGTGGATCTTGGTAGCTCTGACGGGCCCGTGGGTCGCACCTCCAGAGGAGGCTACTACACAGCCAGTGGACCTGGACGTTCCCGACAGCACAGTAACTCTGCAGAGAGCTTAGATGGAGTCAGGGGTTCAAGGGAACTGGTGCCCTACGGAGGAGGGCCAGGAGTCGGGGTGAGAGCCAAACACAGCAGCTCAGCTGACAGTCTTCTGGAGGGACCACCAAGGCCAGCTAGGGAGAGGGACGGCAGGGTCGGAGGCAGCCTGGGGAAGTCAGTCTCTCTGCCTCAGAACAGCATCGTGCTGAGTAAAGCAGGAGGGCAGGATGACGGGCGTGGAGGCAGAAAGTGGAGGCCATCCATAGCAGTGCAGGTGAGAAAGTATTTCTTTTTGGTGTAAAGAGTGATGTTTCTATGCAAAGTTTTGTCACCTCCTGACAGGAAAGCTATGTTTACAGACTTCAGAGCTGTTCAGTACTATGAAGTTTTACATTTTGGGAAATCTGCTTATTCACATTCTTGCCCAAAGTTTGATAAGAAGATATAGTCTCACATGTATGTGTTTTTGAATTTAAAACTATACCCAACAACTACTTTGCTTGACTTAATAAATACAATACAACCACAAGTTAATGTGTTTTACTTGATTGGTAGATTACTAGCAAACCAATACAATCTAGTGTACTATATTTCCTTTTGTCATTAATTCCCAGTTCAATTGAGAAGTGCACTGGTAATCCAAAGTGGTATTATGTGACGTTATGTATATGTATATGTGTAGCTAGCTGGTTAGCATCCAAATTTTAGTAGATACCTCTGCAATACAATAATGAAATGTCCTAAGCCTGTGTATAACTTTAGTTCCTTTTTTCCAAATCTTTTCTGTATATAACTTGCATGTTACATCTACATGTGTGTTCTTCTGCTGCAGGTGGACAGCTCAGAGACTCTGTCTGACTCTGACGCAGAGGGTAAAGCTCTTACAGAAGTCCACTCTATAGGAGTCCAAGTGGAAGATGACAAAAGGTAAAAGAACTTTAACTCACAGTCAAAGCAGCAAAAAGTTGTCTGAGTTGTTTATTTTGCCTGGCATTCAGGTTACTTTCATTATAAATATAAATTTGCAAATTAAGATGCATGTTTGTTTATTAGATGATTTGTATTTGTCCCCAAACTACGCAGCTTCATCAAGAACTTTGGTGTCTGTACAGTAATTTATGTGAATAATTTCAATTTATGATTTGAAAGCCTTCATCTCCTGGGCACCCAACAGTGCAGCCACCTATGGTTGATTTCTAGGCTAGATCCTATTATTTCATTTAACATTTCATCAGACATCACAGCTTGAACTCTGTAACACTCTGTTCCAAGAATGTCTTGTTTTTTAGCCATCAGGGAGTGTAACCATGACTACTGCAAATCATACACTCAACATGACTTTCACACGTGTCTCAGCCCTTCTCCTAATTATCTCGAGCATTGCTTACAGGTCAGATTTGCACGCATGCATGGCAGGCAAGCACTCACAGCATCACATACACCCAAACCTTGAGCAGTGTGTGATCATACACCTGTTAACAATGTCCCCCACCTCCTGCAATCAACAAGAACAACAGTGTGACATTGGAGGGTGAAGAAAACAGGGGGCCATTTATGGAAATCTGAGTCACACAGTTGATCACACAGCAAAGAAGGATGTAGGGAGGTGGAGGTATAAACTTGTAATAAGAGTAAACACTCATCACTGAGCCCAAATGACATTTGCACACACTGATGCGTCATATGCCAGAGGATTTAGGAGGACCACAAGTGAGAAGTAGTGACTGCAATGATGGCATGAATTGCAATGGGCAGTTATAAGAATTAAAACAAACTGAGATGGGCTTGTGCATGCAATGTGTGACTGGATTGCTTAGGGTCCACTGTGACTCCCTGTCTTGCAGGCGGGCTCGCTTCAAGCGCTCAAACAGCGTGACGGCAAGCGTGCAGGCCGACCTGGACCCTGAGGGTTTCCCAGGGCTTAGCATCGCTGTGCCAACGCAGGACAAGAGTCTGCAGTTTGGCTGCTCTTTCCAAAGACACTCATCAGAGCCCGAGTCTGCAAGCCAGTACACAGAGTGTCATCGTACTGTACACACACAGGGACAGTGGGCATACAGAGAGGTATGTTATCATTATTATTACTTAATACTACCAGAGACAGTTAAAGGCAGTTAAAAACACGTTTTCAGTTTGATGACTTAATTCTAGTAAATTGTGACAAATCACATAACTATGTCACCATTGTCTGTGAAGGTTCTCAGTCATCCAGGTCATTT
>JAVQJX010062312.1:0-13195 GCA_036025115.1 Ambassis agassizii
ACTCCTTACCTTTTCAGATCAACTTTCTTTTTGTGTTTGGGTGTGTCCAAAGCACCATAAGGAAAGTTTTTCATGAAGTGCTGCTTGAAATCTCCCAGGTATTCTTTGCGGAACCATGCATCCTAAACAAAGAAATTGTATCATTTTCAAAAAGCTTTCCTTCAGCAAAAAAAAAAAATGACGCTTTGTAACATTTGTGCATGTCTCACCAGTGCTTCCTGGTGCTCCTGTTGTGGTGCCAGTTTTCTCAGTAGCTGAAGGATAGACAAAACCTGGAACATTACTGACATGGCATCTGGACTGAGCAGGTGAGCGCCATCTGTGCTGTTCCAGGCACTGTCGGTTGTACTGGCCTCAATCCACACTTCTAACAGCAGAGGCACAAGTGTAACTGCAAAGCTCTGAACTCTTTCAGCGGAGTCCAGGCCCTCACCAATCGAAGCTCCTGGTTCCACCTCAGGTCTGCTCAGAGGCGTGAAGAATGTTAAATGTGAGGCATGTGAAATAAAACAAGGTTAATGGCCTGTTTCAGAAGGTTACTTGAGTCTGGCATCTTACCTGAGTCTAAAGGTGGAGTAAGGACTAGGTTTGGCACCAGAATGTTCATACACCTTTACTCCAACCTTGCTGTAAATTAGATCTTCCCAGTTAAGATAGAGAGGTGTCAGCCGGCCTTCTCCACTGGAACCAAATACTCCTTCAGTTGAAACAGACATAACACTTTTCTCTGTAGGCATTTCCTCAACCACTGCCTGCAGAAAGCGCCCAAGCCTGAAACATAAGTGGAGCATCAAACAAGTGTTATTGGAAGTCTGATTTTAGATTTTTTAATAATATGTGTGCATGAGGAGGTCATACCTGAGGAGCACAGAGAGCCGCCACTGTTGGCTAGTCACAGACCTGTCAGGGGTGACTGACAGTGCCCATGTCCGCCCTTTTGTATCCTGAGATTTTTTAGACCCACCACTGCTCTGTCTGTGGGATATCAACTCTAGGAAGTTGGTGAGGAGTACTCCTGGTCGTGCAGCTAGCAGAGCAGGGTAGTGCTCCAGGAACACATCTAGGACATTCATGGCATCCTCCTGGATGCCTGTCTCAATGTGGGTCATTGCACAAGATAGGTGAGCACTGAGGAGGGGGAAAAAGGGGGCCACTCGTTCTGCAGGTACAGACTGTGCAATGAACCTGCAAGGCGTATGCATATGTCAGACAGAAATAAAAATGATTGCATTTATGTGATGTTTCTGCTTCTCTAACCTGAGAACACGAGTAGCTGCCACACGGACATTGCGATCCTTATCTGTGAAAACAGCTGCCACTTCAGACAGCAAGCGTGACAGATGCTGCTCTAACACAGAGGGATTAACGGTCAATAACTCTTTCAGACCCAACAAGGCGCCATGTTTCACATTGGCATTGTAGTGATGCAGCTGAGACAGGAGGTCCTGGGGAAAAAGAAGAGATGGACAACGCTGAAAAAGGTAGCATTCAAAGCATGCATTTGTTGTATGGTTTCAAGCTGTTAATTTCTGAAATACACATGGAGACCTTACACTGATACCCAGATGTCTATGTGTTGTGGGGCCACTTGTGTCCCTCTTCAGCTGTTCAGTTAGATGGATTCCCTTTGAGCGGAAATTGGTGTTTGTAGCATTATCGGCTTTGGGCTTCTTCTTTCCCACTTTCAGCTTAACCTTCTGAAAGTCATCTTGTCTCTTCTTTTTCTTGGACTTCATCTCGGCAGTCTAGACCGATCAGTATTACCCCAAATATAAAGGTAAAATAGCGGAATTAGTGCAATTATTTAAATGAAATTATAACGACATACATTTGTCAGGACTGCATTCATTGCTTTTTTCCCCTCTAAATGACAGATTAAAATGATAAGGTGCATCTTGGCAACTGAACTCCTAAATGCCCCACTAAGCGACACAAGAGATCACTCCTTCCTGTGGCCATCAAACTGTACAACTCCTCTCTCTGAGATGAGGCACTGAGCCATCATATCATCACATTAAATATATCCATATTGAATGATATCGTTATTGTAAAGATGCATTTGTTTTTGTATTTCTTCTCTGTTAATATTCTGACCATGCATGGAGCACCTGGAATGTAAACAATTTCCCTCGAAGGGATTACAGCATTTCTGATTGTGATTAATGTTAGCTAAGTTAGCTAGCTTGCTCTGCTAATATACCGCTCGCATGCCTGGTGCATGCAACACGAAGTACTGACAGCTCTTTACGATTTTACTTACCACAATGAAAACACGTGGCTTCTTTTGTCGATTCTATCAGCACCAAACATTCATCTGATTAGCTTCACGTAAAAAGTATCCGCTCATACAACTACTATCACGCATACAAAATAAAATATTTTTTTATCTTATGTCGCGTTGCTGCATTGGGTCCTCTGACTGTGTATTTGTTTACAACGTCCGCTTGTTAGATGAGTATAATTCAGTATGTGCGGAGCTTACATAAAACTGGGCTCATGCTTTACGTGAAAAGCCATATTTTGTTGTAACTGAAGTAAAAACAAGAAATAGATTTTAGAAAATGACCCAGTGTCTCACAGAAATGTGAAATGTATTCAATGTTTGATTCAATTTGGCTCCTTACGGCAAACTCCGGTGTATAAAACCAGTGCTCTTAACATAGATGGCGGTGCAAGTGCCTTACAAATACGATTTTACTAATATCTAAAAAACAAACTCTTAAATCCGAGTTGCGGCTGAACTTGTTGAAAATGTCTCTGTCGTCTTGTTATAATGTCCGGTTTAGGTAGCAAATTAGGTAAAATCTACGGTTTATGGATAAAATGTTGTCTTTTTCAAACGGGAGAAAGCGCAGGACAACTATTTCGGTTAGCTTTCGGTTGGTTAGCCAGCAGCGCACGCTAACACATTCTCTCGACACTGTGCTTGAGGAACTTGGACAGTTGGTATATAATATTTCTCTGGTAAATTTAGTGTTATGAACCAATTATTTGAATACTGACGAATGTTGTCATGTTTTTTGTTCAGACGTGTTTAAATTTATTTTCACATTCAACGTAGTTTGCCACAAACTGTTTTAATATAAGGCTTATCTGGGCCTGTCTCTGATCATTTTTGTTTTGGCGAACCATTATCTTGTCCGGGAACAACTAGACAAAAACAGTACCGATTGTCAGAGCAGACAGACACGGTTATCTTATCGGCTGTTTTGATAAAAACACGTATCGAAATGTCTTAGGCGTTGTTCAGAAAGGTTTGTGTTACTTCAGAGGCCGAAAGGACACATTGCAGATAGTGTGTGTGTGTGTGTGTGTGTACATTCTTTTACAGTTTCCTTTGTCCTACAGTAGAGAAGCTGCGAAAATGGAGGCTTCACCAAAAAACGGGTCACCATTTCAAAAGAAAAATCTAAAGGTACGTGTATGGTACAACATGCAATAGTATTTAAACCTCAAAGCACCTCAATGGTCATTTGCCTTGTAAAAGCAGATTCTATTGGGTTTACCCCCCACTCCTGGCAGCCTGAAGACATCCACAGTTGTCGTAGGGTGCACCTGCGTACCTCCACTTTTTCTCTCTGTCCAGTTGTTGGAACAAATGCATCATATTTCAACAGCCAGTTGTGTGTGTCGACATGCTTCAGCAATTATCACACTACACTGGCTATTCCAACCCAGCCAATTGTGCTCATATGCCACTGGCAAAAGAGTACTGACTGGCTGGGTCTCTGGTGCCGCTCCATGGAGTGGATGATGGTTTGGGGAAACTGGATTTTACTGGCCAGAAGCAGGTCATGAGTCCTCTGACCCACCTCCTTCAATTCCTGGGTCTGGCTTCATCACTGAGGTTAATGGATCAGCCCTCTATCATCTGGGTGATTCAACAGGGATTCTTGCTCCAGGTGTCTGGACACAAGGGGGTGCACAGAGGCATTGACTGAATTCAGCTTCACCCATAACCCAACTACAGCGATGGAGGGGGGACGATGTGATGGCCCTGCAGCAAATCAACTGTGGACAAAAGTAGAAAAGTCTTCAGGACAGCATATTCATGAGGGAATAACTCAATGGATGCACCTCTTAAAGGGCCATGTAACCAGCTGATGTATTGTTCACTGGTTTATGTGCTGTTTGATGAGGTTCAGGAGGCGGCACCCTTCCTACAGGTGGAGTTGGTATCTGCCTGTGTGTTCAGGCTCCATGCAATCCCTCATTCAGTGGGCAGGGTCCCACATCTGAGGTGTGTTATGAGAGTGTGTTTGTGAAATGAGCCAAGTGGGATGAATGGTCTTAAAACAAAACCACTTAAAGAGTTAAAATCACAGATTTATTGTCTTACACCCTACTCTTTTTACTCAGGATAAGTGGTCACATCACTTTTCAAATGTATTACAGTAGTGATGATCAACTGAACTGCTGAGTTCAGTTCAGCACAGACACTCTTTTCTTTTAAAATCAGTTGTGGTTGTTTGCTCCACAACATGTCACTCTGGCCACACACGGATACAAAAGTGCACATGGTGCTAGTTCTCACTTTATGGGGAAAATTACTGATGTTGACCTCAGTGGCTACTGTAGACATGTTTGCACGTTGAATCATTCTTTTATTTTTGCTCACTTTCACTGTTCTTTCTGAGGCTGCCCCTGCTTGATGCAGGGGTCACAGTGACTGCAGATATAATGGCACTGTTGCATATGTTCTGTGACGGACATGGTAGAGGATATGAGTCCTCTTTAGAATGTCATCATGTCACTAATTATTTGTGTGTGTGTCTCTCTCCTTTTCGTGGGTTTATTCCCTTTGTTGACAGAGAAAGCAGTTCCAGCATTCTGATGATATAGGTAAGTTCTTAAACACATGGTGCCACTTCCAGTGCTGAACTGAAGCTTGTGATTTTAATGTCCCTGCTTCTTCATGGATGGTGGCCTGTTGACCACTTGGTCAGATGCATACCCTCAGTTATGGGGGTACGATATGGTGTCATCAAGTTTTGGTCTTTGGCAATCACTGCAGTTTTTTTTTTTACACTTCTTATACTTCAGTTTTTGCCAATTGTATTGCACCTTTGTGCAGTTATAACCATTACATTTTGCTGCACTTTTTGTGCTGGTCATTTTATTTACTTGCCTGTTACACAGGTATAAATGATAAGACATTGTCATACATGTGCTCTGGTCAAAGACTGGAGAGCCAGGGGTGGAGGCTGTTTGTTCCAGATGTACCCTGGAGATACTCAGATTGTCATTGATGGCAACTGCAGACCAGAGGTGGACTCTGTGATAACAAGGACTTTTTTGCATTGGTGTCACCTACATGTTCTTGAAAGTATCAGTTCTTGAAAGCAACATGTAGGCCAGCAGGACTAATTACAAAGCAAATGTGTCCTTGAAAAGTTTGTAAGTTTAATTTGTACATCAGCTCAATTGGATGTTACCCACACGTTGTACAAGGGAGCTGACAGGCCAGGGGCCAGTTATGGTCCAGTGTGTCTGAATGGGACACATTCATTCACACATGTATACCACCAGGCAATGTCCAACAGGCTATTTTTTTAATCAAAATACATGCTTTTTGGCCCCTTTGGTATGGAGAATTTATTCTCCAATCCTCGACCAGGTGCAGGGAATGAGCCAGTGCCCAATCTTTGATCAGTATAAAATCAACTGACAGAATATATTCTACTGTTCACAGATTCTGTATGTATTTATAAAAGCTTTATGCGTTTTTAACTTCAGTGTTCTTTACTGTGCCTATGATAGCAGAGTGACTAATTGAACAAGTTGGCTGAAGATAAATCATTGGTTTTTAGTTTGTGCTGACCATTTGTGTGTTTTTCCAGTGTTCACCAAAGGGGCTTCGGTTCATTCCATGCCATCCCTCAGCAAACAGTTGAAGGGGATCACAGAGCCTGTCATTGGTAAGTATACGATGGCGATTCCCTCATACATCCCATTAACATGCAAGTCTACTTTAACCTGTCCATGTCTTATACAGAAAGTGATAACCAATAATCACATGTGTGCAGGCCTTCAGTATGTGTGGGAGTACCGCAGCCCCACCAAATCTGTCCAACCACACTATCAATGCAAACTCTGTGCCATGTCCGGGTTGCAGCATGATGTGATTGAGCACACAAAAGGCTGGAAACACAGCTTCAGATACATGGTGAGTGTTAGTCAGGGTTACAACGTTGACGTGATGGAGAAGTAGAAATCAAAGTCTGCCTGAAAGGCATTGACACTCACACAGTCCAGGGCATGAGTCCTGGACAGCTCTTCTGTCTCCTACCTTATTTTCCTCCATCTCAGGACAATACACTATATTTATCCCTTGCATCTTGTAATTGACAATGCATAATTGAATTGGTGACATACAGATGGAGTATTCACTGATTCAATTCTGGCTCCTTTGGCCACCTCTAATGCCTTGGATTGGATGCCTGATGACTGTTCCTTGACATTTTGACAGCTGAATTATTTGTGAAATTATTTTTGCCTTTTATGCAGAAAAAAGCCCATCCTGAGAAGGTGGTCTGGGAAGAAGAAAACGGCGTCAAAGACCCTGCTATAAGAAGAGCAGTTAAAGAAGTTGCTGCTGAAGTGGAGAAAATGGCAGGAAGGGGACAAATCAAGGTGAATTCCAGACTAGTATAACTACAAAAGCCTTGGAACAGCTCCATTCATTAACTAAAGAGAGAGACTCTAGATCGGGCATGTCCAATCATTCCTCAAAGGGCTATTGTGTCTGCAGGTTTTTGTTCCAACCAACCAAGAGCACACAGTTTGACCAATCGGCTGTCTGAAGACTGAGACCGGTTGATTGAATTAGTCAAATCTGGTGTGCTGCTGCTTGGTTGGAACAAAAACTTGCAGCCACACCGGCCCTGGAAAAGTTTAGACATGCCTGCTCTAGATGGTTTGTTAGAGCTAGTTAGTTAACTTGGCTTTTGTCATCTCGTCTCACCTCACTTGTTTATACATCATGATTGTGACTTTGATTTTTTTTTTGTCTCTTCCTCTTGTGGCTTTTAGGTGGTCCTGAAGGAGCCCTGTGAGGTGCCTGCTTTCAGAGGACTCCGTAAGTTACAGCGCATGAATACTAAACAGCAATAAAGGACGCCCCATTACTGGCTTTTCTTACCTGTCAGTCTTGCTCTTTGACTCATACAGGATCAGTTATTCCTAAAAGTGGACCTTCTCTTGCTGGAGGGATGGGACCACATGGAGCATCCTTTGGTGAGTTTTGTCTCCATGTTTGACTTTCTTTTCTTATGAATCACAGTATGAAATTAATAATTAATTAATTTAAATATCACAGGTTCCAGGTTCTCTGAGCCGGGCTTTTCCGGGGAGTGTCACCCTCATGGTGGTCATCCCTCCGACTATTCAATGAGTGAATTTAGAGAGGGATTTGGGGGCTACTTGGCCAGACCAGATTTTCCTGACTCTGTTTTGGATCGGAGGCCTTTCTCAGAGGGTCGATGCCCAGATGTAGATGAAAACGTTTTTTGTCCAGGTGGTGAGGAAGATGGCTTTAGAATTGGACTACCAGAGCACAATCCAAGCAATATGTATTCTGATGGTTTCTGCGGCAACCAGATAGGAAACGGCTTAATGAACAGACCAATGGACAAGCCAGTGGACAGGCCAGGATTAATGGGAGCAGCCCCGGAAAGTGTCAGCCTTTCTAACACACTCCTCACATACCTGGTAGGGTTTTCTGTGAATTCCTCTACAAATTAGGAAAAAGTGTAATGAACACTGACATACAGGTAATGTTTATAAATGTGTTTATTAGGATACTTTTCGGATTGAGAATGAGCGTGATGCACAGCTAGTGCTGAAGGTGACACAGAAACTAACAGATGTCCTGATGGAGTACAGACTGAGGAGCGTATCAGCGGTACGGAGTTCTTCAAACGATCTTAAAAACAAATAATCTTGTCTTAAGGTTCTATTTAACTAACTGGTGTATGTCAAAATCAGATAAATTGATTGAAATAATTTCTGTTGTTTGTCTATTGCCTCTTCAGGATTCTGATATGAACAACTCATCAATGAGCTCCACAAACTTCTCATTTTCCAGATTGTCCAGCAGTAGCGACCAATACTCTGGTACACAAGCACCATGTTTTCACATATGTAGCTATAATGGAATATGGAAGGATATTATGAAAAACATGTGACATGTGAGGGAGGCATTTTCCTTCAATGTGTTTTTGGCCTTTTTTCTCTCTGCAGGTCAGTCTAGATACTCCGATGGACCCAGATATTACAATTGACAATGAAAAGACCCCTGGATCGGACATGTCTGCCTAGGAGTTTTAAGAAATTTTTTTTCTGCAGCTACTAAGTACATCTAAAGTTTCTGATTCTAATGAGAAATTTTCTGTTGAAGTTTTATTTCTGCATGTTTTCAACAGCTCCAAATGATCAGTTCAATGTATGACTGTTAATGTCACAGATCTGTTAAAAATTACAAAAAAGTTGATGTTGAGTATTTTCCTGTTCATCATGTGGTACATAGATGATGTGTTGCCGTTTAGTCAGGATAAACCACCTCTTGACCTGTCACATGCAGAAACCTCCAGGGCTGAGAAATGAAGCTCATGCAGTTCACCAAACCGGAAGTGAGCAAATCCCCATAGAGTCCCATGCTGCTAACTTGACAGACTGGTACAGAAAAGGTTTTGGTCTCCGTTGACAGGCCATTGTCAAATTATAGCACAAGCTACCATCTGCTGTGACTGCGCACCCACCCGGCTTCACTCGTGTTCCACCTCTTTGCCTGTATTTGGAGTTTTGGAGGACTGGCTTCACAGACCATGGGTGGCATGATGGATGCTTCAAAAAGACATCAAGATAGATCCTGGTCCAATAAAAGCAGCATAACAGTGGGAGTTGTTAATACTGGGAGCATTGGAGCAACTCTTTAAATCACCTTTATTATAAAGTATACATGCAGAGAATTTTACAATGATTACAAGAGATGGTTTTAGGTAATGCAATTAAGCAGAATAAGAAAAAAATGGATGTGAAGTAAAGACCTATTATTAGGCCATGGTGTCTACAGACAAATGCCAAAATTTGATCTCCTCAGACAGATCTTGCCACAATATCCTCCATCTGCTTTACATTTATCCGGGTAAGAAGGACTTTATTTCCCATAAATGTGGTGCCATGGATCCTCTCTGCCAACGCTGCAAGCTTTTCTGATTTAAACCGAACCACAGCTTCACCAATACCGTTGCCTTCACTGTCACACAGCAAGACAATGTCATCCAGCTTCACTTTGTATGTGGAGAAAAGACATTTTATTTGGCTTTTCTGCACATTTGCAGGCATGTTTCTGACAAACAAGCACGCCTGCTTTGCAGGGTGCTGATGTGGATTTGTTGGAACAACTACCGTCTCAGTTGGACCCAACTTTATTTGATTTGGTTTCTTTTTTCTATTACTATTCAGACAATGTTTCAGCCTCCTGGGGTCTCTTATGGCCATCTTTTCCCTCATCTCCTCCTTACTGATTGATGAGACTTTAATGGGATCAGAGCCCATGTGGCTGCCAGTGAGATTCAATGCGTAGTGGTAATCCTCACTCCCATCAAAAATAAGAAAAGCTGTATCTGTTCTGTTCCCCTGTGTGTCCAGCAGATGAAGTACGTTTTTGTGTGGAAGGTTTGGACATCTGAAAAATTCTTTTAATTCCGTCTTGGTCATATTTGTAGGCATATTGTTAACCATCACAGTGTAGTCTTTAGTTGGTGATATAGGAGTGTTCAAGTCTGCATTAGGCTTTGGCTTTTTTGATGGTTTAGATGGAAGTTGACTCCTGGATGGCCTCTTCAAGTGCTGGGGAGCGAAGGATTGTTTCTTGAAGTTCACACTTTTTGTGAGATGGTTCTTTTGTCCTGCCCTTTCACAGTCTTTCAGTGCAGCGGCCCACATTTTCTCAGTCGCCTGCCGTACCTCCACACAGATGGAGCCAACTGACTGTTGATTGAAGAGAAGAGCATCACATGCATCTTGCTTGTTTGCGAATTTCACAAGGCAACATGGTCTAACACCCAACTTCACATTTACTATAGCCTCCTGTACAGCCAGTCCTTTAAAAAAACAGCAGATGTCTGCTTTTGTAGCTGAGGCTGAAAGACCAAAGAGCCTGACGTAGCCTGGTCTTGAGATGACAGTTTCTCCTGGTGTCCCCACTTCATCAGGTGCTTCGGAGAAAGCAGCTAATGGTGCTGCATCATTGACATGTGTTTGATGGGATGGCTGAAGACCTTTAAGGATAGTATACATCCCAAGAAGAAAGGCAGTACCAGAATCCACAGACTGTGTACTTGAAGTCTGCATACTTTCAGTGCTTGGGTCAGCATGCTGTGCATTTGCATGTGGCAGATTTGCAGATTCACGATCAGGCGGCATTGCAGCAGGAGGTGAAAGATTTGCAGTGCTGTCATTAGGAGGCCTCACATTTAAAGATGTGGCAGACGCCTCTGGATGATGCTTCTTTGCAATAAGTTTTGAAGACTTCTTTTTCTTTAAAAATGACTTTAACTTGTGCTCCAGCTCTGCCGTGCTGCTTATGTGCAGAGTCACCTGAGATCCTTTGAGATAATTTCCATTGTACCTCATGGCAAGCTGAGCATCTCTCTCCGTTTTAAAAGCAATAAAGGCTTCTCTGAGATGTCCACCCACTATGTACACTCCGCCATCAGGTATGTTTAGAGAATAAAAGAATGTCCTTATATCTTCAGGGCCTGCCTTCACATCCAGGCCTTGTAATCGCAGGACGATGGTCATTTTATCAAACCAGGCCAGGTGGTGTCTGAAAAATAAAAACTGTGGAGACAAAGGCAATGACACGTGAAAGATTTAGCACTAAAAAAAAGTCATACAGGAGTTGAAGAAGACAAAAGAACAGACAGTGAAACATGAACAAACAAGTTTTCGGTCCCTATGAAACGGTAACAAATACTCACCAAAGCTTTTCACCACAGATACTCATTAAGAGTGTTTATAGGATCCTTCAAATTTTCACTGTTTGTCCTTAACCACACTGTTCCACGCTGTTCTTTTTGATTCTCGCGCTCAGCAAAAGTGTGTGCCAGTTTCCCTCCCTGTGCGTTCATTGGCTCAGAAAACCTGGACCAGACGCATTACTGCCACCTACCGGCCTGGAGGATACGTCCTGGCAACGAGCCAAGCACGCATGTCCATAAACCTGGTCAATTGTACCAGCTTTCCCCTCCAATCACTTGCCTCTCTACTGGGGGGCAGCAGAGTCCCGACCGAGGCTCTGTTGGTCGGATACAGGTAGACCTACAGTCACGCCAGTTAAAGGCACCCTCTGAATGTGTTCAGGAGCCAGTTTCTAGCTGCGACAGAGATCTTAAACACACTCATTCCTTCCCTTTTTCACTGTCCTTGGCTGGGCCGGCCTTGCAGTAACTCCCAGCTGCGCAGCATTTCACCCGTATCATTCCAACTTCAGTAGTTTTCCATTTCCCCCTTTACTGTATGCAACGCTTTTCGCACTTCCTCAAACAAGAGGAAACAAAGATCTTGTTTCACAACTTTTTTCGACCCGAAACATGCAAATGTATCATTACACGCCAGATCCGAAAAAGAAAAACAAAACGTTAATAATACAGCGGTTTTTATAACACGAATAATCATTCAGCGCTCAGGCGTTTATGTACACACGAAAATTAAATATATTTATTGCCATTTTTTAATAGATAGTAAAAAAAAAAAACTTTTGACTCAGTTGTACAGTTAACGAAAATGATTTGTTACTGAGCCGATGAGTTAAAGTCCTTATGGTGACATAATCCTTTAGATGAATGAGAGGACGACTCGCCTGTCCGTCTGGAAGAAGCCGTCAGCTGAGACTCCGCGTAAATCCTTTGAGAGAGTCTTTCTTCTCCTGCTCAGCAATCAGTGGAAACGAAGCCCCCCAGGCAGCAGATTTTATGGCTTTCTTATGGCGCAGATGAAATCTTCTACCACTCCTCCCGAATACTCTCATTTCAGAGCTCACTGTAACTCCACACCCTTCCTCTTCATTACTAACACACGGTACTTTCCAAACTTTCCGATTTCTTCAGAGTATGAACTAGATGACATCATATATCGCACTAGGCCAGCTGGACCCGAGATGGACATGTCCGAGCATGTGCAACAGATCTGAACAGTCCACTATGTGACCTCGGGTCATTTTTGCATAATGTAATAGGAAAGCTTAGCTGTAGGATGACCAGATTTTTAAGAAGAAAAAAAAAAAAGCCATGACATAAAAATGTTGCCTCTAGTAACAACTACCATGAATTAGTTAGTGACTCACAAGCATTGAGCTACTTTCAAAATTCTGAAGAGTGCAGTTTTTAAAATATTTATTTTGTGTTATTTGCCTTCAAGAAATCTGCCGTGGTGGCCGCTCTGGATACAGGAGGCTGACTGTATTTACACAGATTTTCTCTTTCTATTTTCCTCCTCACCACTGTCCCATAAGAATGCCTTCATACCTGATACTTCAGGGATCTCCTACTTAGATAGAACTCAGCAATTCTGTCCCCAGTGGCCCCCAAAAGTACATCTGCCTTTATAATGTTGTCTAGATTCTAAAATCATACTTACTTAATCTCATGAAATTCTTCGTCTTGTGATAACAACCCACTACCAAACACCACATTTTGTGGCAGGAAATAATTGCAGATAGTTTGCATCTGCAGCTTGCCTACATTTCCTGTCCCCTGATGACTCAGCTGTGAAATGGGGAAAAAAAGATTTGAGGGGGGTTCTTTACTTATTTGTATTAAGCGTAAACGTACACAATTTTGTTATGCTGTGATAATACCCTATATAGTGCCCTCATTGTGATGGCATTAGCAATATGTACCCTCATAATTGCTACAATGCTGTACGTTTTAATTATGCGACAGCAATGACGCAATTAAAGTCGCCAACGCAGGTGTCTAATATTTCACATTTAGCAGATGAGCTCATTACGGAGCCACCTACTACACCTGTACTCAGAAGGAGTGACTTCACTTCGAACGCAGGACCGATGCCGTCACATTGCGTGAAGGATTATGGGTAAAGAGGAAGACCGTTGTTTACCATGGCGACGGGGACGCTAACCCGCGTTGTTAGCAAATACGAAGTGCCTCTACTGTTATTTCTTTTGGTA
>JAVQJX010062360.1:0-10407 GCA_036025115.1 Ambassis agassizii
CACATCAGAATACCAGTTTAAGAGAACATTTTTCTCCACAGAAACTACGCTTCAGCAGGAATTTGATAAAGTGCTGCAAGTTTGTAGAAACTGGATTCCTATGATAGCTATAAAGAAAATCTAAAAGCAGACTGTGTTCTTGAACAGACGATGGCTGTCTCTCTCTCACAATGATTGGTTTAAAGTTACCAAAGACATTGCCTTAAAAAACTCAATACTGCACTGTTGACAAAGTAGGTGAGCAGAGCACAACAAAGACTTCGATACTGTATTATTTATTTTGGTTTATGCTTTTGTTGAATCTTAAGGTTTCCTCTGTCTCAAGAAAAAATGAAGCACTGCTGAATAAGCAAATGTTATGCAGTGGGTAGGTATTTCAAAGTCCTTCCTTTTCCTCTGTAATGTATCTGCATAGGAGGTGTTTGTTATGGAAAACAAAAACCAACTGCATGCAGATCATGTGCAAGTGCTTCAAAGCACAAGGTCACAATACTTCGGGGAAATTAGCGCCTTATCTGTAAACTTACTTATTGATATTCCTTATTCTGCTGCTACTACAGTAACCCCAAGTATTTTCAGCACTCACAAACATAAACATGCAAATCCTGCTGAATGTAGTTTTTCATCTAACTCTCTCCTTCTCTCCTGAGGAATAATTTTGGATTACCAGTAAGCAGGCACTCTTTCTTTTGGCTGTGATGCAGTTCTGCTTTCTTATTCTCACTTTGCCCAAAGACACATACACACACAACGACTTGCACATAAACACAGACACAGTTAAAACACAAGCTGACCTCACTGTCATGGAACAAATAAACAAGAGGAAAGGGAATGAAATTGAGTGCTCACCCAGGGTTTGATGAAACTCACCCGACACCGGGGTCATGGGGGTGGGTGGGAGGCTGTTGATGTTGAGCGCCCCCATCTGGTGGATCTGTGTGGCGGGGAAAGCCACACTAGGCGTGAGGTATCCTCCGTGGCTTGCTGCCATTATGGCTGCCTGCTGCTGCATGAGCTAAAGAAGAGGGACACGGAGAGATGGAGAGATGGGTGGAGGAGTGGATGGTCGGATGGGGTGTGAGCAGGAAAAAGGGGTTTGCGAGAGGTGAGGTAAGGGGAGGACAGATGGTAATGAAAAATATAGTAAGTTGTGAAAGAGTCAGACAAAGACAGAAGAAGGGGAGCAAGAGAGAAACATAGCAAGGGTAGAGCAGAGGGAGGGATGTATGTTGAGGTTGATGGATGGATAGTGCATGGGAAGTACAGAGAAAGTAGAGCGGAATAAAAGAAAGAGAAGAAAAAAGAAGCCTGTCAACCTATGTTTAGTGAATCTGTCTATCCTCCCAGCAGGAGGCCTGTCACCAGCTGCAGAAACGATTTAATAGCTGTCTGTTGGGCTCATACAAATCAAGGCATTGACATGTGCACATTATCTCTGTGCTCAGGGAACAGGCAAAGTTTGCAGAGTTGTAGTGCTTTTTTCTTACAATTGTCAAACTTCACAATACTCTGTTTGGCTGCATAGAAATGCTGCAGACGTCTCCCACTCTCGCTTGTTTTTTTTTTTTTTTGTTTTTTTTCCATGTCTCATTTTTTGTGATGTATTTGTGATGATTGCTGCCTGTAGCCTGACATTCATCCAAAGTTTAAAAATTACTTTGTTTTATAATTCAGACGGAAACCAGTAGGCCTCTCTCTGGGCTACTTTTTTTTATTGTAGACATTTTGCAAACAGAATACATTTGTAGTTGGAACATCATTAAATGACCATTGAAAAGTTGGTGCTTTTGGACTGATTTTTCCCAAACAACATCTTCTTTTGTGAGTAGAATCCAGACCCTGAGAATTAAAAAAACAACATTTTCAAAGTAGGTGTAGCAACAGAAAATGTTAGTAATACAGTATGTTAGTCGGGAAATGGCAGTCGATTTTCACCCGCTGGACAATCCAACAAAGAGATAAAATCAATACGCTTTCATTCACTCTGTATTTCTACTTAGCATGAAGTGAGAAGTGAGAGCTGAAACTATTTTCCATCAAATGCAGCCCACAGTGTTTATTCATATGCATGGGACATGCTCACATGCACCGCTGCCCTGGACTGCACTCACACACAAAGACACACACAGAACATGCATGAAGAGTGAATTTAGAGTAGAGACTATTTGAGCTTCCGCACTCAGCTTAAAATCTCCCTGTGCAAACCAAATGCTGAATACCTAATTTGGGAGAAAATCCATCATTGTTCAATGGCTTTTGTAGCTTGTGAACCACCAGGTTTATCTAGGGAATCAATAATCTTTTGCGGGGCTAGCTGCCCATCAGGCATGCAGACCTGTGTGGTATAGGAATGCAAAAACAGCTGGACCAACCTCTTGCCCCTGTTTCTGCATCTGTTTAATACTGCGTAGCTTGTATGTGTCAGGGGAGCTGCTGATGGCTGTGGCCTGAAACTGACTCGTATAAGCAGAAATCAAACTCCGGTGCCACTGGCACTAATGCTAATGACGACATTGTGAGACAGTGGAGGTATAGAATGCCACTCTGCTTGTATTTGCATGGGGACCCTGCAACGGAAAAGCCAATTATTTTCCCTCAGTGCCCCTGTCAGGTAACCTGAAAGCAGCTGTCCTGCTGTAGAATACCCAGCGCTGGCGTCTCATCCATTAGCCACATGGCTTGCCACTGCTTATCTATTAACGCCTTTTGTCATTTGCATAATTTTATCAATGTGACAATCTATTCCTTTCCAAATAAGACGAATTGAGCATTTAAGGGGGACAGAGCTGAAGAAGACAGAAACGGAACAAGAAGCTAAACAAAAATGCACAGAAACCTGAAGTTCTAGGACTCCCTTGTTTTGGCAATGCTGTGACTCCCCCCTCCCCCACCCTGCTCTATTAGGAAGCGAAAAGGGTTGGACTTCAGCATGACAGGTCTGACTGGGCTGGTATACAGAATAAATACACTGTCATTGTTTCTTTTGTCTTTTCTCAAGCTGCATTCAGAGAGAACTGGGGGACTTTGGTGTGATTCTAATAAGCTTGCAGGCTGTTTGTTGTTGGCCCTGTGACCTTATACAAACTACAGGCCTGCTGGAGTAGTAATGGAGCAGGAGTAAATACTAGTGTGTCCAGAATGCCATCCTCTCCTCCTGACATGTCTCAGATAATGTGATCCTTAATGTCACCCGTCAGATTGTCATGGATTACAACTGTGGCATTCATAGATGCTTTGTTCTAAATTAAAATGCAGCAAATTTGAAACTCAAGCATATACTTATGTTGGAATGCAGTGGTTAATACAAAGGGGCATTGATAAAAAATAATAATAAACTAAAGAGCAGAAAGCAGAGTTGTTATGTTGACAGAGATATTCGGTCATTCCATTTTACTTTTCATATGTATATGCTTTTTTTCTTCCTTTTCAAATTTTCAAAGGCATTATATTCAAAAGCCATTCCCACTTCTTTATTTATGCACTACGCAGCAGATAGCAAATGTCTCTGGCAAAGAATGAGCACAACTGAGTCTTCATCATCACAGACACAACCTTTTCTTCCTTTTTTTCTTCCCTCTTCCAAGAGGAAAGAAAAGGCAGACAGAAACAAGGGGGACAAAAGAGAAGAGCATGAGATGAAAGGGAGCAAAGAAAGTTGCCCGGGCTCAGGCAGCATTCATTTAGTGTCAGACATCTGCTTTTTTATTGCAACCTGATGGCATTACTCTCCCCTGGTGCCAGCAGGCAATCACCTTTTTATCACATGGCAATTATCTCTGTAGCGCTGCTCTGTGACTCGCCGACTCTCAGCACTGTCACATGTGACCCCTTATAGCCCAAGCAGCCAGTGACAGCGGGATAGGTGGAGGGAGAAGAGAGCGAGAGAGAGAGAGAGAGTGTAAAAAAGGCTGAGAAAATGAGAGAGAAGGAGACAGTGGGTCAATGAGGTGAACTAAAAGACTGAAGCTCAAGGGCCTCAATTGTTACCACCATGCTAGCAAACTGTGTGTTTCCACAGATATATTACAATAGGTTTTCCATGTATATGTGTGTGCGTTAGAATTGTACAGTGGCAGTGAAACGCTGGTTCTCACAAATATAATACAGCAAAATTAGGTCACACATGTGGCAATGTGTGTGTGTGTGTGTGTGTGGGCAGTCTATGGTACAGCTAAATGATGCAGTAATCTGTTACAATCATTCTTCATGTGTGCTGTGTTGCAGTTTGAATGTGAGTCCCTCCAACAGGGGGAGATGTTTCCTAATGTGAGTTTACAGCCATCATCCTCCCTCTCACCCACCCACGCACTGTCACTATTAGCACCAAGTTAAACCATTTTCTCCCCCTCTCATTTATCTATCTTACACTCTAGCCTAATGCATCTTTTAGGTGAGGCGAGAGGGGGGGCACGCTACCGAGGTCCCTTTAAATCTTTCCCTTGTCCTCTGAATGTGGTCCTCCAAGCAAAGACATCAAGGGAAGCTAAAATGGCTGGCTTCACAAAGAGACACCACTTTGGGAGATGAGGAAAGAAAAGTGACTTGAATTGAATCTTACTGTGTACAGATTTGATGTTTGTGTCTTGAAGGAAAAGGTAATAAAAGCTGGCTTTATTACTTGCATTCAGCGATTCCTAGGAGAACTATTATCACTCACCACTAACACTGCACTGAAACATGGGATCTCACTCTGCCGTTTTCTGTTGGCTTGTGTTTTATGAAATCACCTTTTTGCAAATAGGATGTCTCCTGTCAGAGCACACCAGTGTCTGTGTCTATTGCGAAAAATGGCACATTTCTCATTTTTGGCATATGTTGTCAGTGTTGTACCCCCTCCAATTTGTGTTCAGAACCCCCCTCCTTCTCCTGGTTTGACTAAAATCCAATTTACTGGCTGTCAGCTCAGCTCTATAATCCCATCCACTGCTGTAGTGGAGAGGTAGCTCTTTGAATTTACCATCTACTGTATTTGCTGGTTATAGCTATATATACCATCTTTCCCCACGTCTGTATCTATACTGTGCCACCTCCTCTTCTCTTGGCCTGTGTATATGGAGAGTAGGCGAACATGCAGTGTGTCTTTGGAGATAAAGTCCTTTTTCTGTCACTGCAGGTTTTTCGTCTTGGGGGAATATGTGTAGTTTATCTTGCAGCAAAGAAACATTCATCGTATCACTTCAGCACATTCCCGGTGGCTGCAGTAGAATCAGGGCTGCACACCGCGTCTCTGTAGCCAGCCCCCATGACGCTAATGTAATCATAAGATATGATATATGCCTTTATTCCACATTATTACCTACCTAGCAGACCAAGCTGGTATTTAGATTCATTAAATAAGATATTAAAACAAGGGGCATGCTGATAATCTATTGCTGCCTCTTGTGCACTCATTATCAAAAGCTGGAGCGAGTTTATCTCCAAGGTTGCCTTAACTCAAAGTTTCTCCACCAACTTTTTCTTGGCAAATTCATTAAATGCAAGAACATGGTATCAACAGTCTCTGTGATTCATAATACTAATACAAGGAGAAATTCACCTTCTCTAACATCATTCATGCTGTATAATCTTTCTGTTGAGAAACCACATACGTACAGTTTCTCCTTTAAATTTAATGGTAATTGATTCTCTCTAATGCTGAAGTATCTGCCGTGCCCTTGTTACTTTCACTCGGAACTCAATTTCCTACTGTCGTCCCTGCTCTTAGGTGTGAGAAAGGAAAGAAAAGAGAGAGAGAGAGAGAGTGAGAGAGAGGAAGAGCATTTTGCTGTGCTGTGTGCATGAGTGTGTATGCTCTTGTGAGCGTCTGTATGAGCCGACACGGGTCTCTGCCACAGTAAATAAGAGTCATGGCCAACTTGAGCAGGGCACAACGGTCTCCCCGCAGACCACCACTGCCTCCACCACCCCTTAAACATTTGCATTTCTCCACATTTCCTGGGAAAGGGCTGCATTTCATGAATGGTAATGAAGGTTGGAGTTTTACTGGAGAAAGCACAAGAGATGGCCTCGCAATTACTCTGGGATGGTCAATTTGCACATTTCACAGTAGGTCCCATGACTGTGATATGAAAATGAGGGAAATGGATAAGCCCCCAAGACCTGGCTAACATCAACAATTAATCCTGGCATTTAGAAACAGGAAAAATATATAACTTTTACAGTACAGAAAGAGATGAATTTGTATTCCTCTTTCTCTGTAAACAAACTCTGTTTATGTGTATTTATGCCACGTGTTGTGACAGAAGCGCAGGTTTTTATCTCCCAGCTGGATGGAAAGCTTTTCTTAAATTTGTTTTCTTCAGGTAGGTATATGTGTGGGCATACTGTATGTTAGCATATGTATGTGTGTGAGTGCTCTGCCTCAGCAGGGAATAAGAAAGTTTGTGTGCAGATAAGTTGCCTGTGGAATATTCTGAGTCAAGGCCCCCGAAGCATCTCATGGGCCCAGAGGGAGGGACAGTGGGAGGGAGAGGGTAGGGTAGAGAAGCAGTGTGATAGAGGGGGGTGAGGCTGCATAGGCTGTCTGAACTCATCAAAGAGCCGAGGGTCTGCTGTGTGTGTGAGAATAGTGCCATGTCCTGGAGGGGGTGGGTGGGTGGTGATCGGGGGGCAGAGGGAAGCTGATGAAGGGTTTGGAGGGTACAAGCTAACTAAAAGCATGCGTGCCTACGTGCCAAAAGTAGCAAGAGTCTATAGGTGTAATGGACTGGCAGCAGAAAACTAAAAGTGGTGCTGATGGCAGGGATGGGAGTTTGTTAAGCTAATTTTCATCTACATATGTACATGTAAAGACCAGTGCCAACTGCGCATGAACCAAATATTGGATTTACTGATTGCATTATATACAATCATTTCTGACTCAATTTTGCTTGGTGAAACTGATGGATTAAATTCCTGAATTTGATCTTCGGGCCACTTGTAAACACAGTATAATAGAGTCTTTTAGGTTGAGGAGAGCAGTGCCTGTTTAAATCTGGCCAATTGCAGCTTGGTGTTCTCTGGTCTAAACAACTAGCTTAGCTCTACTTTAACTGTACTTGTTTGAAACTGGGGGAATTGCAGCTTTATTCAAGGAAATATAGTAACTGAACTGCTGAGGATAAAGACATACTGTAGGAAGTCAGGAAGTGTAACAAAAAACTGTTTCTGACCACTTAATTGTTATACATGGTAACTTTGTTGAGGCATAATGGCTGAAAACAATGCTATAAGACAAAATGGTGAAATAAAAAGAAACTTACTGCAATTACCCAATACACAAATGCAATGCGAGTTACATTAACATGGCTTTTCCAACTCACCGCATGTGCGTAAGAGCTGTAGGTGCTGAAAGGAAGGGCGATGGCTGGGTTAAAGATGCCAAACTGCCCAACCATCTGCTGCATACGTCTGATGGTGCGCTCCTTATCTGTGTCGGCAAACTTCACCACCAGGCTGGAGGATGCACCCTGAGGGAGCAGAGAGGACAAAAAAATCATAAGCAAATGCATTAAGACTGTTATTTCATTCAGCTATGATCATATACAACTGCTGTTACATCAATACTTTGTGAGCTAATTGCATGTCAGAGATTTTATAGGAGGCTCATATAAACATCACTGCACGTTTGTGTTTGTTGCAGATAATGACCCTGTTTGTTTTGTGGCCAGCCGACACCGACATGAAACCAACACAGATATGTGAAGAAAATGTACTTATTGAGTAAACAGCTCTGTAGGCGGATGTGCCGACAAAAAGCCTTCAATCAGTGGAACATATATACAAAGTCACTGGGGGCAAAACTACATAGTTTATATTCTACCCCCATCTTTTCCTCCCTGGTACAGTACATATATATATATAACCTCAGAACTACGAATTTCCCACAGCTGAGGTTAAACGTTCTGCAATGCACAGTGATTTGAAATAAGAGGCTCAATGGGCAATACTTCCTATTGACCTTGGTGAAAAGTGTTCTTCAAAGAAAATGTTTCTTTTTAGAGCAATTTCTCTCATTCCATCCTGATTTTCTGTCTGCCTCCTCTTCCTCTGTGTGGCTTGGGCTCTCCATCCCTTTATCACTATGATTACCTCTTTTTTGTGAACTAGCAGGTGTGTTCACCACACACGCTTCATTAAGAATCTTCAAATGATTTAGCGCTACAGCTGACCTTTTGTGTGCTCCGCCTCTCCTCCCCTCTGAGCCCCCAAACTGGCCAATCGATCCACATAAAAAGGCCAAAATATTACTCTGATCTGACAGTGCAGAAAGGTTGTGTGTCAGTCACAATAAGAGGCCCCCACTGAAATTGATGCAATATTGTCAATAATGGTGGTGACTGGTGAAGACCCTGTATTGAAGGTTATGGGAGATTATAGTTTTTAAATGGCTGTTTCTGGGTTTATATGTGGATGAAATGTGGGAGGAGGCATGGATGCAAATGGAAATTATACCAATATTTCATCACATAATTAATGAAAGCTTTTATTTAATTTTATATCAATTTCTCCTCACTGAGGTTTTTTGCTGATAAAGATATCTAAGGCAGCAAAAGATGTTCAAAGACAGGCATTGGACCTTTCGACTGTAGCATATGGATTTTGTGCTCTTCCTTTCCATTTCTCCCCACTTTTCTCAATATTCCCTCTAGCCCTCTCCTCCAGGCCTGCATGCTGGTTGAGTTGCAGCCATTAAAGATGGTATAGTGCAGGTGGAATGCTAGTTGGTTGGTTGGCTGTCTGACTAAATAACTGATTGTCTAGTTAGGGAAGTGAGTGAATGACTGGCAGTCCAGCTGACAAGGTAATTGTCTTGATTGTCAAGCCAGTTGATATCTAGACAGTACTACTTCATTCAGTAAATATTTTGCTTTTTATTGCCAAATTGAAACAATTTCCCTCTTGTTTGCCACTTCAATGACAGCTCTTCTGCAACAATAACAATACACCATGTAAAAGACAATGAAAGACTACATAGCATTTTGTTTTGTTTTATTACAATATAATTTTTTTTTTAATTCTCTTGGTTTCAGCTTCAAAAGAAGTTGAGAGCTAGTGTCACAGGTCTAACTGCACAAAACTAACTGCATTTCCATCTGTGAAAAGTGTAATGAAAGGCACAAATAAGTTGAGTGTATTGCCTGGTATACAGCTAAGGAAATGTAGTGGAGAGAGTGGTGCTGTACAGATCTGTGCAGACCCCTCCTCTGCTACTCTATTATTTGGAGAGTCTGAGATTTATAATCAGAGGAGATTAAGTCAGGCTCTGCTTTCCAGTTTGAAACAGACTGGATGGTGCCTGCTTGAGTAGGAACAAGTTTTATTGTGAATTGACCTGTCTGCTTATATAAGAGCCTTGTGTTGGTCTCTTTCACTCTCTTGCATGTATGTTACACTCTCTGCAAAGCTATTCTCAAGGAGGCCTATACACTGAGATCGCCCTCCTACTGGTTCTCCTCAGGACACCTAAATCTTATGGCTTGTCGGCTAAGCATCCATTGCCACATTTGTTTATCTCAGAGGTTTTCCCATTTAGGCCTGTCAGGATATCAGCAAGCAGGATCTCCATTGCTATAAAGAGAGGAGGATGAAGTGTGAAGTGAAAGTCTCATTAAATTTTTAAGCTGCCAAGTGTGAGTAGAATCCCCCTGCCGGGCGGCTCCCAGCTGCCTAGAGAGCCACTGAAGAAAGGGGAGTTAAACAGGGAGGATAAAAAGACACTACAGATATTCAGAACCAAAAGGAAAGTCTGCCTCTTTATGGTTTCTTCTCATTGCCAAGGAGGGTTGGGTTGGTGTCTGTCCAAGCTGCACAGCCTCATGTGAATAAAGGAGATAAAGCTTCACACCTTGCTGTATATATTTCAAAACTTTAAACATACAGTATGTCTGCTTGGATTACTGCAGAAAAGTTAGAAGGAAGACTGGTTCTGTGCCCCAAAGGATATACAGCGATATGAAAAAGTTTGGAGGTCTTATAGAAATTGTTGACTTGTGTTTCTTCTTGATGTGTCGTTGACAACATTTTTGATGCAGATGAATGTGGCACACTTTAACACAATCACAAGGGAAGATGTTGTATTTCAGAGTAATGACAATAATTTATTCAACAAAGGTATTAATATATGTATTTTCAGTGGAGAAAGTGACAACACTCATGGCCTCAGAAGTTATAATTAATGAAAAAAAACTTTTGAAGGAGTTGCATAATTGTCCATCAATCTCTGCTTGCTAAAATGTATTACTGCTCTTCATGCAACATTTCTACAGCCGCATCATTTTTTGAGGGTTTTCATGCTCATAATGCTAATCAAATGCTATTCAAATCACTGTATAGGTCTTCAGTAGCATTCAAATCAGGACTTTGAGTCTTATTGACCATTGCACAACCTTACATTTATTCTTTCAGAGAAGAGAATGTGTGTCATTA
>JAVQJX010062367.1:0-20028 GCA_036025115.1 Ambassis agassizii
AACGGGCAGCTCCCAGACAAACACACACCAGCCAACCCCAAAGAAAACGCTTTCAAGGAGCGTCTTGTTATGTTTTTTTTTTTTTTTTTTTTTTTTTAGGAAGCCACCATATACAACAGAGAGAGGATTTGATGTCTATTCCCCCAGGGAACAAAGAAAAAGAGCTATGCTGTCTCCCCGGGGAGGACTGCGAGTCCTTATGATGCCTTCGGGGCTTCCGCTGCTCAAAGATTCGAACACTAGCACACAGCCGCTAAAATGTTAATGACCATCACTCTGGGACTTCTCCACTAGCATTAGCCTCATTAGCATTACTACTATTAGAGCTGAGTATTGAGCTCTACTTAGTTTTAGTTGATGGAATTAAACAAGGAGCTCAGGCAGGAGGATCTCCCACCACTGTTCTCTGAGGTTCTTTACTCCAAGGACAGACTCATAGATTCTCTATTGGAACATGGGTAAAAAAAATAGGGGCTACTTATTTTTCCTACAGGCTTCTTATAAAAGGCAGGAGTAGGATCTCATCATCATGTTGACTTGTCTAAAAAGGATGAGAGAATGTTTGTTGGTATCCAGAGTTATGACATGCGGAGGGGAATTTAATTAGAACTGTGTGCTTATGCACACCCATTTTCACCCCCCCCCCTCCCCGCCCCCACCCACCCCACAGCTTGAGACTTGTTTACCCTCATTACATAATCCAGCTGGTCTCCTCTCACCATATTTTTTTTTTTTTGATGCTCTGATGTTGGTGGTACAACAAAATGGTGGCCAACGTTGGCGTTTGGCAGGGAATTCCAGACCGAGCTCTGATTTTAATGAGTTTTATGTTAATTATGTGTTTTTTGTTGTGTATTTTTTTTACAGTTCTTCCCAAACATGCTGCAAAAGGAGGAGGAGGCAGAGGGAGGTGGGTCCTGTGTGGCTTTTCGTCTCGACTCTTCTGCTGAACTACACAAACCTCGCACTAACTTATAGGCTTTTATGGCATGACTTTGTGTATTACACTGCCAGGAAAATCGATAGGAGATGAACTGAAAGGAAAACTCCGGCCTGAACAATGTAACAAGATACTGAATCCTCTTTTCTGATGGATGGAAAGAGGCTTAATAGAAATAAAGTAAGACACCACAGAGCGATGTTGCACGCTGGATGAATTGTGGTGCTGAATGGTTGTGGCACACCCACAGAGACACACACATGTCCAGTAGAGAAATTGTGTATCATTAATGTTTGTTCTTATTTTTTAAAAGCTTTGAGGAACATATTGAGCAGCCACAAACCACTGTAATAGTAAGCCCAAGATGTAAGGAGGGGCCAATCAGGAGTCTGATTACAGCAGATCATTTGGAGACTGCTCTGAGGTTTGGCAAAAAAAAAAAAAAAACAGCATGAAGGGCCACATGGAAAAAGAGGGAAGTCTGTGAGTGCACGTGTCAGTGGTTACGAAATGCTTCATTGTGTACATTGAGATCTAAATACACACACTTCTGCACTCCATCCAGATTCCATTTGTCGTGGAGTATTGGGCATGACAAGGCAAAGGGGAGCCACATAGACCTGCATACACAACGGTGCACAGCATCCCTCCTTCTGCCTCTCTTTCTCTCTTGCCGGCTGTCTCTCTCTGATTATCTGTCACGCTATGTTTCTCATACACTTTTTATTCTCATGCGCACTTCAATACACAGATAAGACGGTACAGTTGTGCAGATCATGGCTCATTTAGATCTGGGCCGATGCGGCACTGGCTTTTTTTTTTTTTTTTTTGGTAAAGCAGGCGTCGGGAGGCTGAGTGATGGGAATGTCAGGATTTGCATTTAAATTGGCGCCATTGTGTGTACAGGGGGAGGGTGTATTCATGGATGTGAAAAGGGCTCTCTGCCCGCCAGACGCAACGCTCCGAGCGTGATTACAGCAGATCGCTCTCCTCATGTTAATGGAGCCGCTAAACGTCCGGGCTATTTGTGTGTATCTGTGCGTTCATCTGTGGATGCGAGACAGGGGAGGGGTAGTGTTTGTTTTCTTCTATGATACAAAGAATAAAACAAAAGATTAAAAGATACAGTACAGATATGAGATGTAACCACAAACTTCGGCACTACTCATGTGGACACATTATTATTCTTCCTTTCCATCAGTTACTTTCATCATCTTTCAGTTGCTGCAGCCTCCTCTCCTACAAGCCCATAAAAGGAGATGAACTGAAAATGTTTGCATCTCAATTTCTGATGCATTTACAGGCTGTACTTGTTAAGCATATATCTCACACTGAATTACGGGGCACTGAATCAAGTTCTCTATGTGAAACTAACAGAAAAACAGCTTCTGTCAAGTCACACTTAAGCTGGTTCCACTTTTTACTTTCATGCTATTACAAAAAAAAGTTACATTGTTTCTTCTGTCGCTTCTGAAAAACTTCAAACATGACAGAGAGGAAGTGGAGTATAGTGTTAAACAGAGTATTTGGCTCTCAGTGAAAGCCTCTTGGCATGCTTAAGCTGCTGGCTTGTGTCATTTCACTTCTACAGGCCTTTCCCTGTGGACACCGGCCCACAGGATGAGATTAAGACACCTCCCACTCTCAATTAAGTTAGTGAAATGTGAGAGAAATGTATGTGTGTATTTATTTGTCTGCTTATATATGTGTGTGTGTGTGATGACCCCTGGATTCAGGTGGGCAGGTGAAGCGGAGCGGATCGCCCAAGGAGAGATGAGCCATTAGAGATTAGCTTAAAGACGCCCCTGTAGTCTGGCAGGGTTCAAAAGCGGCTATTAATCACACTGCCATGAGGACACCCACCCACACACACACAAAAAAAGGATGGGGGGGGGGGGGGGTGGAGAAAACAGTGTGTGGAGAAAAAACGAAGTAAGATACACTCACATCCAGGCAGCAAAGGGGGAGGGGAGACAGACATGAAATGTAACTTATCTGCAAAGCTCAAGCAGGGATGAAAGCAAAAGAGATGCCCTCTGCTACCTTGGTAGGTATCTTTGTAGTCAATGTGCATGCAAGAAAACATTATTGATGCATCACTTTTCCTCTAAAAAGTACTTTAAAACCACCAAAGATTCAAGTCGAACAAATGAAGCTCTATGTCAACACAAGACATAAAGTCTGCTTATACTACATCTTACAGAAAAGGTTGTTTTTTTATCTTCTAATCTTCTATCTACTGGCAGCACAACTGTATACATATGATCAGAAAGCTATACACTATGTTGTATGAATAACCAGGTTTCATGTGGACACCATTTCCTGACTATAAGGCCTCAAAAACAGGACACTGCTGTGAATGCAATGAGCATGCAAATATCTCATTGGCTTTAAATGATAGTCTGCATTTCAATATGGGGCAAAATATGTTTGGATATAATCAACAAACCTCAGCATTTGTTTGGATCTCCACTTACCCATCTAAGGAACCCAAAGGAGAACTCATCATCATCCCATCCATCCATCCACACATACACACACAGACTGGAATCCATAGCGCTGACGAAAATGAGTGCTAAACGTCTTCATTTTTGTCTGCGTTTAATTGAGGGTTTGCAATGCAATGATAAGCTGTAATTAAAGCACTTTAATTCCCAGATTCATTACAGCACTTTGGAGTCACAGCTCCCTACTTGGAAGAATACTAATCAGTGCTCAGGAGAGACTGGGCGCTCTCTCTGTGGGAAGCACTTACAGTCAGTGTTTCCTGTTTGGGTATGATGAGGTCAGTACAGGAGGTTCTAAGGAAAGATAAAAAGAAAGACTTGTGGTTTATTTCCTGCTGCAATTAGCCAGCGTTGCTCAAAAAACATGTGTGTTTGGACATTTGCATGTGCAGCTGTCAGTGTGTGTCTCGGAGGAGAGTGTACGTGGCTGTTAAGACTGTGTTGTGACACATGTTAGGCAGGCTACAAATTGCCTGTCACAGCAAGCGCCTCTCACTAGGCGGATGAGGGGAGTGACTCATTTTCTGAACATGTAGATTTTCATTGAGTGTGTGTCAGAAGTCAAAAGTGTGTAAAGACAGCTTGATTGAGGCATCTGCTTTTTTTTCAGATGCAGGAGCCATATATTATAACATTTTACGAGACGTGTGTAAGCTAGGAAACCTGTGTAGCCACCATGACAGAAAATACAGACATTCTCTGGCTTCAGGCTCAAACATTCTGCTCTTAGATCGGTGCAAAAGTACAAAAATTTCTGCTACACACCACTGATCACAAAGAAAAAAAACACACACACACGCACACACTTCCAACTCAACTTCTTACACTTGTTCCAATTTACTCAAGGGTGGACATTTTTCCTGGGCTCCCCTTTGGCCAGCATCAGAATGATTGGAAGCTATTAGGAGACAAGACATCCATTTTTGGATCCCATTGTCAGAAGCTAACAGGCTTCTTTCTACCCTCTGGTGCTGCGATTTATACCCTTTGCAACAAAGAAGGGGAAAAATACTTTGAGAGAACTGACAAAAGCCTCCTGTCCTACATCGTCCCTCCAATCACTCCCGCCTCTTTACATCTCATGCTAACACATGTTTTCTATCCGTTTGTAGAAAAATGGCAATCAAAAACGTGGCCTTTCCTCACTCCCTTTCTCAAACAAGTTGCTCACGGAGACGAGACATCTGTTTACTGTAATGTAGTCTTTTCATGGTGAGAACATGACAAGTGTTATGTATTTTCTCTCATCTTAACAGGTCTGAGCTCTTCCTGTGTCACGACAAAGTCAAAAGAAGAAGAACTCACTGTCCAAAGCGAAAAAGGAAAACATGTTTACTGCAAACCCTCACAAATTAAATACTTCCAACTTCAAACTCTAGACGCCTGAATCATCCAGGCTGTCAGGTACTAACAGTCCTGAAGCACTCCAGAGTTAGTGAGCACTTGTTGGCTGCTGTGCCTTCTCTCTGCTGTCCAATGCGGAACATCCAGAATCCAGAACTCATAGCCTGGAGGTATGTTTGGGGTCGTTGTCCTATTGAAAACAAATGATGATTTCACCAAGCACAATCCCGATGGGATGGCATGTCGCTGCAGTAGTAGCCATGTTGGTCAAGCACCCTACCACCATCACACTTCCTCCTCCATGCTTCATGTTGGAAGCCGCACATGTAGAAACCATCTGCTCACCAGTTTCTGTTTTTTAAAGGACATGGCAGGTGGAGGCAAAATCACATATTTGGACTCATCAGACCAAAGTCCAGATTCCCATTAATCTAAAGTCCATTCTTTGTGTTTCTTGGACAATTCTTTTCTTGTTCTTCTTTGCACCATGAAGGCCTGATTCTTACGTTCACCTCTTAAAAGTTGATGTGTCTTATCCTCAACTTACCATCGGCAGGAGACTTAACTCCAGGTGTTGTCCTCATTGACATATTCCAGACTACCTGACCTTCATCTCTTAAAAAATCCTCTCTTGTCATTCTGTGGATTTGAACAATAGTTGAATAGGGGTGTTCATTGTCAAGAACTGTCTACCAACCCTTCCTCTGCACAACACAACACATTAAAAAGGAATTAAAAATAAATTCCAATGATGAACTGATGACAAAGCATCTTTCATTTAAAACCAGGTGACGTCATGGAGCCGACTGAGAGAGAGTAAAGAGTCATCAAAGCAAAATAGCTTGAAGAATTTCCTTTCCTCTTACCTGACTCGGGGCCCATCACGAAGAGGCTCCCGGTGGGTACGACCTCTGTTGGCACCTGGCAGAGTACGTCGGTTGGCAGTGGAGTAGTCAGGCTCCAGTTCATACGGCTCCTCCTCTTCGGGGCCCAAGCTGCGACGATCATCCTCCAAACCGTATGGCTCAGGCTGGAAGCGCTCAGGCTGTGAGCGGTTCAGATCCACAGTGCTGCTGCCCATAGGCACCTGGGGCTGCGCCACATGACCATAGTCATCCTTCCGAATAGGCAGCGTGTAGCTGTTCTCCGGCCGGTAGCTATTGGGCATGTAGGGGTAGCGCGGAGGCCGGTAGTTGACGCCGCGTGACAGACTTCCATAGTTGTCCGTCAAATCGGCGTATCCGTCATGCAGGCCATAGTGGCGGACATACTGACTCTCGTGTGTGTCGCCGTATGAATCGTTGTAGGAGTTGTTGTAGGAGCGCGTCAGGGTGGAGGTCGCTTGAGGCATGATGAAGCGGTCGCTTCCATTCTTCATGTATCGCCTGTCGATGGAGTCGGTGTAGCTACCAAGTGGGGAGGAGCCCTCAGGCAGGGGTAAGCCATCAGGGCCGAGGGGCACCTGACGCACTGTGCGGGTGGTCACCGTCTTCACCGTCTTAGTCACCTGCACAGGGGGGAACAGAGACACCTGTCAGAGGGTCATGGATGTTTGCATCCACCTGACATGTGGACAAGTTATCTTCAGGCACAGAATCCCTGGGAGAGGTAAAGTATGTAAAGGCTTTAATTCTCCTCACATGAAAACATTCATGCAAAATCCAATGCACAAGTAAACACGACAGATTATGTTATCTTTGTTATCTAAGAGTAATGTAGTGCATTAAAGGGCTAGAATTCATGAACGCTCAACCAATTATGATGCCTTCAAATCATAAAACTGTCAAAACAGTTGTCTGGTCTCCTAACAGACAAAACTCAAAACATGGAATTTTAATACAAAAAGCTTCATAAAAGTTCTTCTTAAATTGCAGAAGACCTTTATTTAAATCAGTTATTTGAGATAATAACATAATTTAATATTTGGTCATTTTTTTAATAAGGGGACCAGCTCACTTTTTATTTGAGGACAGCGCCTCTTTTCTCTGCTCCACTGGACCCTTGAGCACTGTGTGGTCTCATGGGGCTGTGGTGGGAGCATCACACTCTGTAGCTGTGACAACCAGATCTTCATGTATCTATCTGTCACGCTCACTTCATCTCTTTGCTTAAATAACTCTTCTTCCTCTGCCATCTCTGAGGCAGTCTGTCTGAACAGTCACATACAGTATAGCTACTCCCTTCCTCCGGGCTCTACGCCCATATAAAACCAATTTGCTGCCCAGTGAATTCTGCTGTGGCCGTTAATTGGCTATTTTGTCGACGGCTATAAATTCATCTTCAAAATTAATGAGGTTGATGAAAATGAATCATCAACAGCATGGGTGCAGGTCTAAAGCATTTCATATTAGGCTTTGACAAGGTGCTGGAAAGAGGTTCAATCCCACTTGATATAGGAGTAGAGCGCATCATATTACTGAAGGACATAAGAAAAAAAATAAAGAAAAATACTAATTTCTGTATCTGTATCTGAAAGGCCCTTTAATTGCAAAATGCTTTCTGTATTTTCCCATCAATTCCATCATTTTAATTCCGCAGCGAGCTAAGAGGCATGTAAGAAACCACGACGACACTACCACAAGAACAGACGCACAAACCGCATCGGTTGTTCAACACAACATCCTCATTAACTTGTGCGAAACAAATAGAAATATTCGCTGGCCTTGTTTCCTGATTACACCCTGACTGTGAGCTACATACAGAAACAAAGTCTATTTCAGGAACATCAAGGTTCATTTCCATGTTCTCTGTAATTACTGACTGCTTTTGTTTTGGATGACAGTTAGAAATAAAGAGCTTGATTCACATCAGCTGAAGGATCCCTCTGGAATCACAAAAAAGAAAGAGAAAAAATGTGTCGGGTTGAACATCACGAGAAGGTTACAGTAGATCATTTTCTCGTATTTTCTCCGATTGAATATTATGTTTTTATCTGGCAATCTTATCGCCTTTTACAAATCGTCATATTTTACTCTCATTCTCTTTCTGGCTTTTCAGAGGGATATGTGGAGGCGGCACAGTGAATGCTACATCGTCCCAGCCTTGACATGCCCAGCTGCCTTGTACTAACACAGCTTTTTAGGCGATTTGCAAGGGCTGCAAAGGGAGCCATCACACAGGTTTCAAACACACTTTGATGTGCACTCGAGTTCACAAGGCGTTAAACCGTCACGCAAGGGGGAAGAAACGAGGAGAGGCGAGGGACCTGGGATTCAGAACAGCCTCTGAAATATGCTGTAGTGCGGTAAACAGGGCTGAAAGAGAATTGCTAAATTAGTGGAGATAGAGAGAGTTAGAGGGAGAGAAAATGAGGATGTAGCAATGTTATGGATTTTTGTGTCTTTTTGCATGAGAGGAAAGTAACAACTCTACTAAAAAGAAAATATTTAAAACAACTGCAGAAAACAGTCCTGAACTGTTTACCAAACTGTTAAAAGTGGACGGAGAAAGCTGACAGTCCATTTTACAGCACTGTAAGAGGTTTCACAACCTCTTTATTGACAGCTTAAATGAGACACGGCGACATTAGACGGACAAGACAGGGTGGCAATTCAGGTTTTTTAAAAAGCCTGTAATTGCAAACTTTTTGAGAGGGTCTGTCATTTTCTTCTTAGTCTATAAAACGTGTTGGAGGAGAGAGGCAGGCAGGCAGGCAGGCTGGGAGGGAGAACACAGCAGAAAAGAAAATCACACACAACACGGCATTCTTTACTGGATCGGTTTCAGATTGGGTGGGTGTGGTCGAAACAGGGACCGGGGTCGGTGTCCTGGTGGCGGGCCTGGTCTCCACTAACAAGCAGCCGGACGCCATGATTGGATGGTAGGTGCGGCGGGTGATGGTTTTCACCACTTTGGTGACCTAGAGTTGGAAGGGGTGGGCTTCAAAATATCAGTATCTCTACAGTGCACACAGAGTGAGAATAAAGCCACACAAAACACAAGCAGCTACAAGCACTTTAAGAAGAGTGTTCTTATTCTAGTAACTATTTTTAAAATCTGCCTGCAGAAAAAAAGAACCTTGTTGTGTTTGAAGTCAAACAAAACAGGTTTCAGTTCCCTACTCTACTGTGTTCACCTAACACAAGCACTTAATTTTTCAACACCACCATTTGACATTTTTGTGTACAACGTTGACTCCTACGTCCTTTAAGGTTGGCTCCCGCAATGTGTACAGGCCCAGTGAAAACTCTACTATTATGTGTTTGCTTCCACTCTCATTAGCTCACATCCAGAGGAAAGAGGGAGGACTACTGTCTTTTATTAGTCTGACTGAGCTCTTCCTTTAAAATGACTGCTGTTCCATTTAGTGTGTCTGCCAGGACTGGTTGGATGTTAGCCAAAGGGGGAAAGCATGGCATGCTGGGATAGGAGGGCGAAAGTGGGATCTAATTGAGCGCGCACATGCGCAGACTCAGGCCAATTCTCTTTGAGTTTGAATTGATTGAAAACCAGCAGTTGATCTAAAAGGCCAATTCACAGCAGTACTTTTTATATGAACTGAATTTATCATCTTTTTAGACAGCTTGTTGTATACAGCAGCACTTTTTTCACTTCATTCCCAAGTATTCAAACTACTAATACTGCTGATGCTAAATCAGTGGAAACATGTTTACCACTGAAAAAAAAAAACTTTTTTGCCTGCAAATCAGGAAGATGGTAGAGGGAGGCTTCTGTGTTTCATCTAACAGCGGTTGGATGGGGGATAACCATCAAGGGAAAGGAGGGCGTTAGCATTAGATAGTATGGCAAGACTTTGGTGCAAAAGAACACATAAATAAAAATGTGTTGAGTTGTAGGGAAGAGACGGGAGATGGAGAAGTGTTGAAAAAAAACAGCATATGAAAGGGAGAACGGAAAAGCAGGGAATATAAGTAGCGGGTGCTTCTATTTGCTGCACATTAATTTGCTGTTCTCCTCATTGAAGCATCCTTCCTTCCTTCCTTCCTTCCTTTCCTCACAAGCAATGCATTCATTACTGCACGTGTACTGCAGGTTTCTGCTGTCCCAGTGTGTACAAAAAAAATCAAGTGCGAGTGTGTGGCCGATCCCCTTGCAGTAAACAGTCTAGAGGGCATTGGGTCCTCCCTGATGAGGGATTAGACCAAGCTTTTTAATTACAGTTTCACACTCCCTGGAGTAAGAGCTCCACACAGCAATCTCCACCCCTCTGAAAGCCTCCAGCGGCACCAGCTGATTGTAACCATGTTTACATCCCAATCTTAACACATTATTTATGCAGGTATGTCAGAAAATCGGGTTGACCTGACTGCAGATTATGAAATTCATTTGTATTTCCACTTGGTATAATGTCAGTGAGGTAACGAAAAAAAAAAAAAACATGCAAAAGAGATAGTACTGCAGAAGATGGAGGCAAAAAAAGAGGTAATGTAAGTATTATAAGGAGTCATATTTAGCTTGTGATGAAGCAGATTTTGTGCTGCCGCTGTAGCCTGTGTAGGCACACACAAGACGGTGGTGGTGGGAAAAGCTATACTAGTATAAAAGTCCACTCACCTTCACGTTAGTTGACACATCCTTACAGAAAAACAATAGAACACAGCAGAGGACAAGTCAACAAAGGAGCTTTTAATAAGAGACTGGGAGAACATCAAGGGAGCTGGCTCGTAATAATGAACAAAAAAATAAATAAAGCAATGAGAGGGAGATGAAAACACTTTGGATTGGAGGATTATGGGATTTAGAGTCCTTAAGAATGGCAGTCTGAATAGGAGGTACAGTAGCACAGTGGTTGGTAGCCATAATCAGAATTTGAAGTTAGGATCAGAGGTGTCCTGTGGTGCCAGACTATTGTGGCACAGAGGGACTTTCAGTTCTATCTGCAGGTGACAGCTAACACTGTATAGAATCGGTTCATCAGGGTAATCATATACAGACCATATACAAGTCTCACCTTGGTTTCTGTGCGCCGCGTGGTTCCGTCATCAGAGGTGACCACCGAGACATGGGAGGTGGGGGTGCCGGGGTCCTCTTCTATGGTGACCGTCTCCTCCACCACCTCCTGCGGCTCTTGCATCATGGCCAGGGACGTGGCGTTACTGGGGCTCTGCTCCTGCACAGTGAGAGAAATCAAGTGATTAGTGAGATCAAAAACAAAACAGCAATCTTCCATTAGACGTATGACTACATGAAACTTTAATTGGGCCATAGCGGCAACAAATGATATTAGAATCCAGCAGAGAAAAGCAGAGGCATAAATAAGAACATTGTAAATGAAGGGTATTAACTACAACGCCACCTGCAATATGCAAAGCAACACTAGAGAAACAAGTAGATGGAAAGTGCGAAAGGCACTACATGAATAATAATTTGTAGAAAATAACAGTGTTAAAGTATACCGAGGCAGGGAGAGGAATAAAAATAGACAAACTGAGAGGAGAATGCGGCAAAAAATAATACAGATTTAAACATGTATGGGAATGATGCAATGCAATGATGTCAGTCAGTTCCACTGGTTAGAGTTTGGGAGAAAGACCTTGTCACCCTGCTCCATAATAACACCGAGTTCCACACAAAATTATAAAAGAAACACACAAGTACTGACAAGGATTCTCCTGAATAATACAGAGGAAATAATCTTTTTAAATTTCTTTTCTAAGTTTAGTCCTGACACTGTGATTTATATCCAAAAACCACAGCTCTTCACCTCCTGAGACTTCAAACTGAGTTAAAGCCTCCGTCATGGCAAGCAAAAGCCTGGAGGACTACATTTGATTCATATTTCATCTGAAGGCCATGAGTTTGAAGAAATGTATCCATGGGCTCTGGATAAAAGTGAGAATGGACTACCCCCACCTAACCCTTATGTGGAAGCATGAGAAAAATGTGCTTCCTGCTGCACTTCCTGCTGAAAAAAAAGGATACAGAGTCGCTGGACAGAGATGCAACGCCCAATCATGGCCTGCTGCTGAGCAGGAGTGTGACAAAATTACAGCTCTCATGATGGAGAGGGGAAGGAAGGCATTTGAAGCAATCACTGATAACCAAAACAGCAAGAGGCCGAGAGAGGGAGAGGAAATCAAAAGTAATAGAGAGGGCGGAGAGGGAAAGAGCTGGAGTAGGACGGTGTAGTGGAAACTTGAGTTTTTCCTTTAGCACAGGAAAGGGTTAGAGCTGTTTTTCAGGGTGCTCTTTTTATATTTTACCCAGGTGAAACATCATTTACACAACATGACAAACACAAACTAAGCACTCTACAAAATATGCTTTATTATTCTACCTCTAATAATAAAGAAGAAAACTTAACAATAAACAATTTACACCTGTGTTTTGTCTTTCATTACAGGCTAAGCTAAGCTGTATTCTTGCAGTAAGCTGGAGGCAGAAAAGTGACAGCAAGAAAGAGGAGCTTTTGTTATGTTAGTCCTCTTTGTGTTTTGTTGAAACCCTACAAGTGACGCCTCGTGGAGGAAGACCGCTTGTTTTCTTCATGTCTTTGAAGACACTAATAAGTGAGCAGCTCTCCATTGATTGGGCAACTTCTCTCCGTCTTCAAAGCCCTCATTGTTCTCCACTCCTTCATGCTGATCACTTGTTTTTTGAGGTTCTTTTTGAGGACTGGGCTCTTTTGGTTACCTCCTCCAGCAGTACAATGAACATGAAACTGCCTTTACTTTTGCTTTTGCTTTTACTCCATCCACTAACCAAAGAGTCAATTAGCATTACTGAATTGAACAGAGTTAGGTCACTACACTTGGAGAATGGTTCCACAACCTTATTATTGGAGTTAATAACTGGGAGGGCCATCATGCTGCATAGAAAAATGCATCTACTTACACACAATCATAGCACATAGCTTAAGAAAATACTTTTTTTTAAAAGGGAACCTTGGGCTAAACAATGTAGTTCTGATGGGAAAAGCCTTTATTTATATTCAGAGAAAGAAAAGGTCAGAAGCGATTAGTTACCTCCAACCAACCTCCAACCAAATATACAGTTCATCATAGATACAGACTTTCATTGTATGCTGATGATTCATGGTGTCATGGCCTCTCTAAATGTCATCCTAGCATTGTATTTCTTTATTAATACTGAATAAAGCATGTTATCATCATCCATCCATTCATTTTCTTAACCCACTTTGTCCTGTCCTGTCCTGCAGGGTCATGGTGGGGCTGGAGCCTATCCCAACTGTCAATGGGCACACTGGGTACACCCTGGCTAGGATGCTTTGAAGGCCCAGAAGAGGTTAAAGCGGGACCATCCTAAATTTGTTTAAAACACATATTGGACAGAAAGGAATACAGGGGGAATCCATAAAGGCTCGCTGACAAACTAGCTGCTTGATCTAAGCGTAATGCGTTGACTCTCGTTCGCTTCCCCAACTCCATTCCTCTCCACTCGGCGTGCAATAAGCGAGAGAGTGGAGTTGAACCCAACATTAGAGCCCCTAAATAAATGATTAAAAGCCGTCTGGCTGTTGGCTACCATAGCTTTCTGTCCATCCTGGGGGAGCTGTAGGCTTAATCAAGGAGACTCAGGAAAGCGTACCCTTCAGTCAAGGGTAGGAGAAGTGAAGCGCAGTGCGTTAATGGCTGATCTCAGAGAAGGGGAATGATGAAGTGGCATATGATAAGAAATGGAAAAGAAGTTTGAGCACATACAAATCTTGTTAAATCATTTGGACCGGGTAGTGGTACTTAAAAGGTTGGTGAGACAAGGATCTGATGGGACAGAAATTCCATCCAGCAACATCACTGAAAACAAAAAAGTATAACTGGATTCCAAAGGGTGAGTAACCATCCTAAGGCACCTTATAAAAAAAAAACAGGAAAGCCTCTCTTTCTCATATCTGTTAAGACTATATTCAATCCACAGTCACAAAATACACTCGAAAAGGCAACAAAAGAATAGTTGTCTCCCTGCCTAACCTTAAACATCTTGCAGAGACCTGGAACCCACTTCAGATGAGGAGAATAGCACTTGCAAGAGCTTTGCCAGTTAAATCACTTCTGTTCAGTCAGCGGTATAGCAGAGAGGCTGAAGCATCAAACAGACAGGGATTTGGCTCAGAAGAAGGCTCGAGGATTTGTACAACCTGCACTTTAGTCCATCCAGTGTGACTATAGCAGTGGCTGGATAATGAAACGTCACCTTTCTCAGCAGCGTTTGGACCAACAAGACTATTACATGAGCTAACTCCATGAGCACTGAAGTGTATGAAATTGTGTACACTAAAGCTTTGTGTGCTTCAGGTGGTGGATGAGCTTTAGGAACTTCCATAATCGATGCTTCAGGAAAAAAAAAACAATACCCTTGACAAGAGCCCTTGGACAATCTCTTGTGGAGTATATTTCATTACAATAGATCATGCAGGGACACACGGCTCTTTAAAAGCAACTAATCTCAACCATAATGGATTGCTGTGCTGGAAAAAAAAGAGGGAGGAGGACTAGGAATACAAAGGCGAGAGATTAAGTGATACAGCGGTGTCAATTAGCGGCAGCCTGCTATCTGCCATCAATCCACACCCATTCATCATCTCTGTTCAATAAGCTGCTCAGTGTTGTCTGAGGATGGAGAGATAGAGTAAAATAAGGGACTGTGTGCAGATAAGGGGCTTTCCTTCCCTCAGGACAGAATCACAACAAGAAAACTTCAGCTGGAGTTGAGAGACTGAGTCATCGCTGTTGAAGGTGTCCATTGGAAATAGAGATTGTACTGAAAATAGCAAAGTTGTTCAGGCCCAGTACTTTTTGAGTGCTGCTGCTGCTGCTGAAATGTGTCCTGTGCCTTGAGGTAATGAGGTAACTTTTCCAACTGGAGACTATAATGTTCTGTTCTTGGTTATGCGCTATCACCCTCAAATGGTTATTTGCTATTTGAACCAGACTCTGAATATGTTTTTTTCTGGCCATTTTAACATGGAAGTCTGTGGAGGTTGACTCAGTTTTCCATTAAGAAGCATGCAAAATACCCTACGGCCCCTAATACAATTCAAAATGGGACCTTAGATTTATGCGCTCACATCTTACTGTGGAATGAAATTTCTCACTAGCTGGAAACAAAGTGTACTCTGTCTCTCTGATGTTGCTTGACGTGAACTCTAAACTTACATTTAGTGATCAGACTCTTGCTGCTGTCCTAGTTCTACCTCCCAGCATCCACCTGTTCTAATTCTCTCTATTGTTCTCTCTAAAGTTTCTCTTGAGAAGCTGTAATCATCATTCCTAAAAGCATCCTGAGCATACACGGTATATACAGTATATATGGATGAAGCTTCTCACTGGTTTCTCAAGAGAAGTTTTGAGTCTCTGTAGGAGGCTGGGACCACTGCCATTTTTGCAACATCACAGTCCACCTAAACTCCAAATACAGGCAAAGAGGTGGAGCATGGAAACAGGAAGCTCACTCTATGAGTCAGCACCTACCTGTTGCTGACCACACAATGCGAGTTTAGGTAGACTACACATGAAACACCAAAACAGACACTAATAAGATAATAATCAGAGATAAACTGCAATCCATAAACATTGTGAATATTATTGTCTATTACAGGTACTCACTGGAGGCAATATTCTGACTCACTACTACAGTAGAGCAGGGAATGAGATCTGTAAGCCACAGTGGGAGGGAGGATGCGGTTCTTTCATTTTGAGACAACAAACCCTGTCAGTCGGCCACCTGGTCATGCATACTGGTGCGATCAGTCACCTTTTTTTCCTGATGCACACACACACACATGCACACACACATACACACATACGATATGCTCCGGCTTAGCCTGACCCCTGCGCAGTGACTAACAGGATTTCACTCCGGAGACATGCCAGCAATCATTACATGGCTCTTACACAATTAATCCTCTAGCAAAGATCGTCTGGCTAACCTTGGGTTGTCCAATTTCCCATCAGCCCCTTCTGTTTCTACCACCTGCTCTTTCAGTAGCTCTCTACGGCAAGAAATCATATGATGAAAGTTCAAAAAAAGGGAATGAGAGAGGAAAAAAAAGAGAGTGTGTGTGAGAGAGTGTAAGGTGAAAAAACAACTACGAACTGTGTGCCGTGTGATCCCAACATCCAGCCAAAACAAGGCTTGTTTGTGGGATGCAGCAGAGGAAGGGGAACTAGAGAGGCTGACAATGCGTGGCAAAGGCCCAAAACAGCATGCTCTCCCAGGGTATAAAAAAATGGGGAGAAGGGGGGTATTCACTCAGGTCCAAGGCCAGTCAGGCTCTCTGTAACAGCCAGGGCAGAGGTTCCAACTCTCTGGAATAATTGGTAGTTCAACTGACTGGTGTGTGGACTTTGTGTGAATTTGTCTAAAAAAAATCCTTCAACTGTTTAAAGGGGTAAAGCACACCAATAACTAACAGGAGAGGGCCAAAGTCCTGATGATGCAGCTGGCAACGATGGGACCTTAATCTCTCCTTCTCTAGTGACTGATCCTGGGCCAAATCTAGGCTTCTCCTCACTCTCTCATCTCTTTCACGCTTGGTCTCCTGGTTTCAGACGCCTCCATAATTTCCCACCCCTGGCCTGCTTTTTCTACCTCTTCCCAGAAACCCCTGTCTCAGCCATCACCCCCCACCCCCCCACCCCCCCATGCCCCACCCTCCATGGATGTGCCCTTTTGTTCCTTTTTGCACCAGCGCCTAGAGACAGAACAACAAAACTTAGCCATGCTGCCTGACAGCCTTGATTGCCTCCCAACAGGGCATCGTAGCCATGTTTTCCCTTCTCGGAAGCAACAATCTGGTGACAGATGGAGAACCCAACTCCAACCGCCCCCCCGGCAACATTCGACACCCCCTTAATCTCTGGAAAAAGGCTGATATTCCCATTCCCATGCAAATTGGCCTAGGAGATGTTTTAAAACTTTAGAAAATTTCTTACATATGCTATCAATTATACACAATACATACAAGACACACACACACACACAGACTCACATACCACATGTTTTCATTGTAATTCATGGCCTGCAGTCAGATTAGGAGTCAAATATCCAGGAAGTCAGACTGAATGTGGAATTTATGGCACGACTTGAGCAGCAAAAAAAGATGAATAAGTGGTGCAGATTTTTAATAAGTAGCCAAACAGAGGCAGGTGGTGAAGGGCTCAGAGCCAGCACAGCAAAATAAAACAATGAAGAGAGGTCAGCAATCAGAGCCCGGGGCTGATTATTTGGACAGGGGGTGCGGCAAAGAGAAAGAGAAAGAGAGAGAGAGAGAGAGAGAAAGAGACTGACTATCAGCTTGTCGCAAGCGATGGATGCCAGGCAGGGGGTGGGCTTGCTATGATGGTGTAACTCTGGGGTTCCCAGAGGGTGGCTTGTTTGCAGCGCCCCTCCCCTGTAGCAGCCTCTGGATCACTGTCAGCATGAGTCTGTCAAAGGACTGGTGACTGGAAGGGAGGTGAGGAGGGGGGGATGCGGAGGAGGCTGCGAGACAAGCCTCGCCAAGAGCTCAGTTCATGTGAGGTCTACTGGAGATTTAGGGAGTTGGAAAGGGGACATATGTTCCACTTCCTGTCAAGCTACCAGTTCAGCACTTATTGTCCCCTCGACACCCTTTCTCCAAAAAACTGTCTGCATGTGCAGCCGCAGGGTCTCCCATTTAAGAGAAATTTACCACCCCTCCCTTTTCCTTCCATTACTGGCTTTCTTTCTGTGTAGAAAACAGTGAAGCCTCGGGCACTTATAACAGAGGACTACTAACAGGCTTAACAGGATTCTTTCACTGTCTTGGAAAAGATACAAAACATCATCCTGTGGGACTGTGATGGTGGGGAATGCGGGTAAAGTTAGGTCATCAAAATACCATACCATACGTCTTTCCTTCCATAGCACAAACCTACGACAGAATTTGTGCACCTATACTTAGGACATTTTTGGGGGTGAATTAAACTAACCCTCATGTGGACAGGAACACCCATAAGCCACCGCTGGAAGCTTCACACACATCACAGAGCTGACGCAGTCCATCACAATAACGGCGACTGCTTTTCAAATACGCACTTGGTCAAATGTGATTAAATGCTCTCAGGGGATATTTTTTACAGCCTTGTGCCAACCGTCTGTTGAAGAATTGGGCTCATTTTGTGGGCAGCGTCAAAAGGAGTCGAACAACGAGACAAACCACTGCCAATTTACAGCTAACCTTCCACGGGTCACAAGATAAGGGGAGGCTGGATGTATATGTGTGTATATAAAGGAACTATTGTGCAGTTAAATCTATCAGGACATCTGAGCTACAGGTTTTATTTATGATGGAAACAAATCCACTCTGTTGCACACATGCAATGACCTCTGAATGTTTTGTGTGGATTTTAAAATATCATAGACCTCTATAAAATAGACCAGTCTACACAAACACAGGGTCCCTCAGCAGTTTAAAGCCGGAGCTTACTGTAAAACACAAGCACAGATCTCAAGTCTACAGGTCAACCAGAGTACACAGACACAGTGCCCTCCACATCACTCCAAGGCAAAGACACAGCTCCCTCTCATCTCACACTGGAAGAGACCTAAATTGGATCTGAACAGGATCTGTATTGGTTTGCTACAGATGACATTGTGTTGCAGTTAACATTTTTAATCAGAGATTAATAGCTTTGCAACAACAACTCATTTACAAGCTAATGGAAACAATTCTACCTGATTTCCTCTGTGCTGGGAAAATAACAGAGTGCACACATGTGAGGCTGCGTGAGCAAAAGAGTCTTCTAAGCTCACTTTCAAAGCTCTGGGCTCATCATGAATATTTTATAACAAGGCAAGATATCGCAAATATAGTTTTGGTAGTGTGCCCTTTTTTTGCATGCTAAATTAACACATCTTCAGCATGAGAAATGCTTTAAAAATAAGCAGCCGAGCGTCTTTGAAGCCGTGGCTCATTCACTATATGGAGTGTGGCTTTCATCGCAAACATTTTGTTGGATGAATGCTGGAGAGTTTATATTATGAATGCAGAGGACAGTGAAAAATTGCAGAGAAAGGTTGTGTGTGGTAGTGAGTGGGCGGAGCTTACACAGCCATCCCCAGTGTGATAGAAATGAAAGGCCATCTTTTTTTATAAAGTGTTTCCAAATTTTAGTTCTCTATCATGCCTTATTCATGCTTTGGGCTCTGCGTTGTGTTGCTCTGCAGGTGGTTGGGAGGCAGAGGAGGATGCAGATGAAATATGGATTATCTCCTCTCAGTGTCTGGCTAAGCCCCACTTTGCTGGCATCGTTGCTTTTCAATGTAGCTCCCCTCCCACACAGCAAGCCAGCTGCAGGCCTAGCATCTGGCTTGCTAAACCCCCCACTCCACCCCCTTTGCCTGCCCCAGCCTTTAATCAACCAAACACACACACACAAACACATCTCTATCCATATCAACCCCCATGATGATACACCCCCTCCTCCTCCAATATCCTCGGCTGCTGTCTGTACAACAGGAAACGCTGACTTCTAAAGATTTGGGTATCCAGTAAACAGGATCTTGACCAAAAATAGCCGGTAGCTGGTAAAGCAGTGATGGCAGCCCACAGACTACAAACTGTCGTATTAAGAGATAGGTCAGGATAGTTTGGATGACAGAAATCATCCAAAAACTCTGCTAAAAAGACACAACTCCCTACAGGAAGGAAATTTCAACCCAACCCTTTTGAGTCCTCTGGGACATCAGCCAGAGCTGCTCCTAATCCAGAAGCCACACAACCATACAGAGACACTCACTTACCCTCTTATCAGCCGTCCCTGCTCATACTGCAGGTTTACATTAAATGCTTATTCACATTTATTACAGTTTTGAGGTCTTTTATTTTGCCCCAAAAAGTTAAACATAGCAGCGCAAGTAGGACAAATATTGACGTTAAACAAACAAACAGAAATGACAGCCGAAGCTGTGCATAAACATTTATTACAAACACACAAGTTTATTTGCGCAAGGAGGAATTACAGCCAACATTTTGGCTCCAATGTATCTTGATTTGAATTTAAAGTTCACAGGGATGGCCGGAGCTTAATACACATGCCGATGATTGGACAGGTGCTGCAACATTATTGTTTCAAATTGTCACAAACCTTGTGTGCTGTTTAAATCGATTGAGACCATTCTAAATGCTCCTCAGCCTGACCGTCTGGAGCCCTCATTTGAATTGTGTGAGCAGTTTTTGCAGTTCTTTTTCTAACTTCGCTCGGTGTTTCACTATGGGAATCGCCTTGGCGTGACCAACTACGGAAGCTCCAATGACATCACGTCTGTCAGTGACAGACCGGTCAAGCCGTGCTCGGG
>JAVQJX010062394.1:0-24623 GCA_036025115.1 Ambassis agassizii
GGCAGTCAAACATGTCAAATAATGTAAATATATTAACATGACTGTAATGATTAAAATAGGAACATATTTTCTCAGATATGATTGTCTGTAAAAACATGGCTGAAACATCACGGCTCACTAGTTTTGGTTTCATAAACCACAGCTTTACTTATTTAGTTCTGTGTCATCACTCTCAAATTGGGCACCTGTTTTTGTCACTTTAAACCCATGTTGCACTGTCAACTAAGTGCAAGATCAACTAGTTAATGATCAGATTGAGTCCAGATTTGACATGTTTGCAGAAGCTCGACTCTGCTCTGTTGTTAAACACATCCTGGATGCAGGTTTAATTGTTAGCAATATCAACATAAAGGAGTCCAGTCCTCCTATTGGCCAGCGGATGACAATCCATGTTTCGTGCACAGTTAGTGCAGTTGTCAGAAGCAGGTGTAATGCAGACAGCTGCCCATTTGCAATGCACTGCTTGACCCATCACTCCCATGCTGTGTGTTTATGCTCATTATTCGCACACAAACACTGAAAGGAAGAACATTCAGTCTCTGCATTTATTGGCCAGCCTTTGCTGAGAGCACACTTAACAGTGTGTTTTTTTTATATAAAGCAAATGTAGTCTGAAAAAAGTGTTTTGCTTTTGACTGTTTGACCACTGAGATGTAACCATGGATACACCGCAGTACATCTCTTCAGAGCAATAAGTCTTAGCTCTCTTGATTGCTGTTTTGTATCATCATAAAGTAAGAGTAGGAGCCCGTCACAGTAAGCAGACACTAATGGAGTGACACAGTCTTGTTTGAGTTTGTATGAATGTTATTTCTTGTAATGAGCAAATGTAAAGAGATGGGTGGCCATCATTAAAGAGAAAATTCAGGCATGTCCTTGAAAACACTGAATCCAAGTGACCATTTGATCCATCCTACTTTCATTGATGTATGTTTATGACTTTTTCTGTTGGTGGAAAGTTGAAGTGATTCAGTTTGGACATGGCATAAAACTGTATAATGGCTTTGCTGGTTGGGGCTTGTGTTGACACAATTGCACTCTCTGCTCTTTTATTGGAGTGTTTTCCTGGCATTGTAATAAATAATGGGCTTTATTCTGGGCAAATCCCCAACAATAATTCTTTAAAGGTAACTGCACTTAAAAGCTGGCACGTGAAAAATATCAATGTAGCTTTGATCACACTGGCAAAAACTCAAGTTTATGACCTAAAAGCAATGTCGCTTTTATCGCTGAATTAGATAATGTACCAAATGATAAATGACACCCTTTACTGATACATCGGATGACCAGTATTAGCAGAAAATGATGCTTGTGGTAAGTTATAAATCCGGTCATCATATCAGCAGTGTCTTTATTTGCACATTGTGCAGTACACATGGCTTTGAGTCAGAATGGAGGAAATCAAATGCTCCAAATAAGTCGAGGTTTGTGTTGCGTGTGTGTATGTTGTGTGGAAAGTGTTTTCTGTGTTGCTATAGCTGAATCATTTAGGTCAGTGTGATCCTGCTACTTCATCAGCTCATTCTTGACTGCAGTCAGGACTTTTTCTTGCTGTACTTTCACAGGAATATGATAAAATTATTTTGCAAATGTAATTATAATTAAGCCCTGAAGTAAAAGTCCCTGCTGCAAACAAGGAAACTGCAACACCCTGTGTTAATCATACACTATGTGGCCGTCTGTGCTCACAGAAACCTTACAAAGCGCCTTCTTTTTTTGTCCTACCACAGCTGACTCACCACTGGAAAAATTGAACTTCCTGTGCCGGTTCTAACAGCTCTTTGAAGAGGATGGAGACATACTTGCTTTTCTTTGTTCCCAAACAACCACTGAGGCATTCATTTCAAAGTCCACACAAACGTTTTGATGGGATTTTGAGTTTTAGTCATAATTGTTTGTCAGATTCTTTGCATTTTTACATTTTTTTAATTTTACAATGAGGTTTATGACTGTGTTGCAACTTGCATTGACTAAACAGATCATTAGAAAGCTCAGCAATGAACAACTCTTTATAACATTCACTACATTAGCTAACATTTTGGCAGCTCCAGCCATTCAAACGTTTATTTTTATATTTTCCGTTATTCAAGCCATATTTGAGACCGTATTTCAAGTCTTTTTATGGACTTTGGTGTCTGCTTGATTTACGCCCTCAGTGGCATTTCTGAGCATTCCTCCAGGCCCGGCTCCTCTCCCTTGGCTCTCTGCAGCCACCAGAGCTTTAACTCTCTCAACATGTTTGGAGCATTGCGGTGATATACAATGACAACAGTGTTTGTGAATGTGCGCAGATCCAGGCCCTCCATTATTACCCCTTGTGTTTCCACAGTTTGTTTGCTTCGTTGGGGTGTCGCAGTCTTAAAGGATCCCTTTATTGCCTTGGTCACAGTATTATTAAGCATTCAGTGTACGCATGTGGTGTCCATCCAACTGTCTCATAGTGAGATGGGAGAGCTTTGCACTCAGCGTTCAGTGGGATTCTTGGCTCTGGTATCTAGGTAACACTAACATGCTTTTACATTAATTAATCTTTACTTTCTTACCTCTCAGGTGCGTCCAGCCATGATTGAGGACAAGGGTCACCGCGTGACCGACTACTTTGTGGTGGCCGGGCTAACAGACAAGTCCACGCCTCTGGAGCAGGATCTGTCAGAGACAAAGTCCAGCGGGCCCAAGGCCCCCATCACTGACTTAGCCGTCATCAACAAGTCAGCAGGAGAAACCGTGCCAGAGGGCTTCACCTGCATCGACAGCACCTACAGCTGCCAGCCAGCCAACCTTAATCATGGCAGTCTCAAGAGCCCTGAGCTGTTCTTGTGCTACAAGAGGGGACGAGAGAAGCCGCCGCTCATTGACATCGGGTGAGTTGAGTTTGTTCCCATCAGTGGCTTATAAGAACAAACTTTAATGGCATGATGACAATACATTTTTCAGAGATGGAAGGAAGTAGGTGTGTTCAATGTTTGATTCACTCGCCCATATTTTGTCATGGAGCTCTCCCTCTCAGCCACACCTCCTGCTTTTGTCTGTTGATAGGAATTTTCCTGCTTCCTTCTATTATCTTAGGAAAGGGAACTCCGTTATGAATTAGTAAAGTAAAGCCGAACTAAACAGCTGCCGTTATTTATCCACCAAAAAAAAAAAAAAAAGAATCTGTATTTCATCATCAGTGCTGTAAAGCTGTGAATTCACAGCATGCTTCGTTGAAACAATGATGTAACAGCCTCGGGCCTCTAAGTTCTCCACACACCTAAGTCTTTGTCTAAAGCCTGTTTGTGTCTCCCACTAACAAACTGGAGTTTCCAGTTCCAGGAGAAAACACACAGAAAGATCCCCCTTCACTTATTAAAAAATTCCTTGGTTTCATATTAACATCAACACATCAGAGTGTATTCTACTCGTGATAAATTTGGTTCATTTTATGTGTTATTAATGAGACTCCACTGTTAAATGTAAACCGTGGAGCCAGATGAAAGCCTCAGCACAGCAGCAGCTGCAGGGTGCACTGGGCGTAAACAGAAGATTGTATGTCAAGTCATGTTTCCTTTAAAAGATTGTGCAATCCTGCTTTGAATGCAAACACAGAGAGGGTGGAAAAAAATAGACATATAGATATAGAGATATAGTTCACATCAGCGGAAGAAGGCTGCAGTCTTTGTACTGCTGCTATAGGGCCGCCTTCACTTTCTAACGGTCAGCTGAGAGAAATTCAAAATGTAAATCATTTAGTCTTCCTTCTGCTGTCAGTGAGGCATTCCCAGCCTGAGGCTCCGGAGCGTTACCACTTTTACTGTGCCCATTAGGACCCTGTTTTTGTTGTCTAAATGAGAACTGGCTGGCTGCTGGTCTCCTGGCCTCTTTAGGTTTGTCCTGCACTCTTTTCAGAATAAATGAGAGTGTTTGAGGACTGTTGTATCTGCAGAGATTGCTTTGAAGGCTTCCAATATAAAAAAGAAATGTGTTCTTTTTTAGTTTTAGTTTGAAGAGGGAAAACTTTTAGACTCACTCCCACCTGGCATACAGACGGAGAGCTGTAGGAGACCTCATTCAATAACTCAGTGGGTCACTGATTGCATTCCTGACTGTTAACTTTTAGCAGCAGGTGACAGGTAATACAGTGTTTATTCTGCCCTGGTTTTGAGAATCCTTTTACTGTCTGAAATTTGAATGAGTCAGCTAATACATAAGTCTGAATCATCTGACTCATTGAAGAGCTTTAAGAATAAAGTCAGCTGCACCACTGACCACATGTCGATCCTCCCTGTATAGAGAGATGATCCTCACTACACACGCTCTGTCCTCTTTCTTATTGTCTGCGATGACTGCATTCCTTTCCCATATCTAAATAATTGATGTGTTCATATGGCTGTCATACAGTGTTTACATTCTGGCTGACTGTGTGTAAATGTAAATGTAAATCTCTATATAATGAAGTGAGGTTTGGATGTTTCTGTGAGTGTTCATTAGATAGTGAAAGTGGGTGAAGCCTCAAATTGAGCTGGTGGTTGCAGCTTTGTTTGTCATGTGGAAGTGCTGTTACATACCTAATTACAATATTAAAATGAAGATGCACTGAATATTGCAGATAAGGATTTCTTTAAGCTTCTTGTTGTCCTTCCTGTATAGCTGCCAAAAGCTGAGTCACTGGTGATTAAGTTGTCAAATGGTCCCGCTCTCTTTCTGCCTTAGTGCCTTGCTAGCTTTGAAAGGTTGTCATTTTCATTCACTGTATGTGACTATCCTTCAAATGATGTCTGTGGTTGCTTTCTTCCTGAACTGTCAGACCAGTGAAGGCACTGAGGCCATTTTAGCTGCACAAAGAGATGTTAGCATGAATCCTTAGTGCTTAGTGTGAATACAGAATTATTAACAACACATTCATCAGATTGACTTTAATACAGCGCTATGTTTGTTTCCTCCAAGAGGGAAGAACGCTCAATGTGATGCAGCAGAGTGGATGTCCATGATAAAGTTTATTAGTGCAGTTTGGTGCTTTCAGTAGATATGAAGCCATCATTGTTTCTGTAGTGTTATGTTGCATTGTCTTCATCCAGTCAGGAAACATAACGTAGCGGATGGAAATATAAACTTGGCGCGTTGAGACAGCCATGATTTCATCCTGTTAGTAATTCTGCTTCACGTCAGACTGTTCAGCTCATTACTCAGAAACTTGGAGGGCTTCTTCATCACTAGGACAGTTTATTGCATTAGTGGTGGAGAATTGTGAGCCTTTTCTCTGCAGCGTCATCTGCGATTTTCTGTAACCTGCTCAGGCTAAGTTTTGTTTAACCTCCTGTTGTTGTGTCTCTCAGGGTGCTGTATGAGGGTAAAGAGCGTCTGATTCAGGGCTGCGAGGTCATCCAGGCAACCCCATACGGCCGCTGCGCCAATGTCAACAACAGCTCCGCCACCTCACAGCGCATCTTTATCACCTTCCGCCGAGCGCCACCTGTCCAGCCTCAGAACTCCCTGGCGGTGACGGACATTTGCGTTATTGTCACCAGCAAGGGCGAGACACCGCCACACACCTTCTGTAAAGTAGACAAGAATCTCAACTGTGGCATGGTGAGGCCGAGCGTGATTACTTAGCATACACTTCAACGTTAATGCTAAAAACATGAGTATAACCTTGTGTTGAATGTTTCAGTGGGGCTCCAGCGTGTTCCTGTGTTACAAGAAATCAGTGTCGGCGTCAAATTCCATCAGTTACAAAGCTGGTGAGTGAAAAGACAAACATTCCTCTGATGCTTTCAAATGTACATTTTATATTTTACAGCTGTGTTTTCTGTGCCTGCTGAGCAGTGTTTGCTCTTTATTTTTGTCACTCTCATCATTATATGCCTGTATGCCTCCGCTGCCTGTGTTGTGAATCATATTTGATGGCTCACCTGCTGCAATTAACCTGTCTGGAGTTTCTTGCAAGAGAAATTACATGAGTGAACATCATCCAAAATAAGACTTCTTTCACACAGATATCTCAGATTAAATGATGTAGTAATGATTTTTCTATATCCAAAACATGTCTTTCGATTTTACATGAGCTGCTGACTGTCATGGTATCAGGTTTATTGCCCAAGCATGTGAACACATAAAAGGAATTTGACTCTGGTCTTTGAGTCCCTCTCAAACAACGTAGACACCATAAGAGTACATATAAAACATGAGCGACCAGGCCTGTGCTAGTAAAGTCACCCATCTCGGTCTGTCCCTTCATTACATTTTTCCGCTTTTAAATAAGTAATGTTTATTCATGTGTTAATCTGACGTTTTCCTGGCAGAAATGGTCCTCCATGCATGTTAATAAAAGGCTTTTAAAGTGTTTTGTAGCTGCCCTGATCTGTTAGCTGATGTGACTCACTGATAAGAAAAATGCAGAATAGAGAAAAACGGGTCTGCACTCTGTTTTGTCCCCATCAGCCTCACTTACTCGTATGTTTTGGTCTCGGCGTTGAGGCGAGCGGCACCTTCAGTGCATATCTGTGATCTTGCAGTTGATGGTAATTGCTCATTACAGCTGGTATTTTTCAGCTGATATTTCCACTGACTGAATGCTTCCTTTACAGCTTGGCCTTTGGAGCGTTTCATTGTGTAACAGGCGCTCATATGAATGTGTGCGCACATGCTGCCTTTATCTTTTGGCTGGCCTTTTTCCTGTGAGATGGTTGTTTATTCATCTCAGACAACTGCACTTCCTGCCACGCCTACATGTCTGCAGGCATGTTTGTGTATGCCCGTATTGTTGGAAGAATGAGTGTGTGTGTTGTCAGAACCAAACATCATTTAATACTTCAAAATAAAAGCATTCAGCTGGATGACTGAGGCATCTGAACTTTAGAGTAATGACTTTGCTTTTCTTCTAGGCCTTGCAACACACAAACTGTCAAATTGTTTTATTTGACTTTTGTTCATGGGACTACATTACAGCATCATTTTTTAAAACTCTGCTCTTCTAGGTTTAATCTTTCGTTATCCAGAGGAGGACTATGAGTCTTTTCCTCTGTCAGAGTCGGTACCTCTTTTCTGTTTGCCCATGGGTGCCAAGATCGAGTGTTGGGCACCGAACACTCGTGACCCTCTGCCTGTCTTCTCTACCTTTGTCTTAACCGTCTCTTCTGGTGAAAAGGTGAGCAAACAGCCTTTGATAAGACAGGACGCATGTCATCCAGAAACTCCATAATTTGCCTGTCTGCTTTTTTTTTTTTTTTTTTTTTTACAGGTTTATGGATCAGCCATTCAGTTCTACGAGCCATACTCTGCGGATCTGTTAAGTGAAAAGCAGAAGATCCAGCTTGGCCTGCTCACCACCGTGGAGAAGAAAATGATCCCCAACCGGCCCGTAAACACCAATAAATGCATATGTCTGCTCTCTCGGTGGCCCTTCTTCGAGTCCTTCCGCAAATTCCTCATGTTTATCTACAAGCTGTCCGTCTCAGGCCCACACCCTCTGCCTATTGAAAAGTAGGAACCTGCATGTGACTGTCACAGCATTTGTTGGCAACGGCAATGCAGATCTTTACTTTTTGGGTCATATTATTGAATATATTATTTTTTCAACAGACACATCTCACACTTCATGCACAATGTGTCATTCCCTTCCCCACAAAGACCCAGGATATTGGTCCAGGTGAGAACTAGTCTGCATTCATTTTGTCAAGAAAGATCTTGGCTGTGTGTTTGGTGTCATCATGGTATCATACTGGAAGACTAATTTGACATGTTCCTGGTACTACATGATGGGTAATAATCCGTTTATATTTCTTATGCTTGATGCTTGATGATTTGCTAGATAAAAAGTGCAGCTTCAAGGCCACATATTTCATGACTTTCTATGTCAGAGGAGGAATGCATTTTTTTGCTTGCATTTTCTATTAATAACAACAACAAGTTTTGTTCAGACTCGCTCTAAGACTCGCTGGCACAAACCTGCAAGTTGCAGGTTTGTGCCATTTGTGAGCCGGTAGACATTTTGAAGTGGTGTCAGCTTGACGCGTCTTTCATGTGCTGCACTCTTGTTTGCTTGGCAGACTGTTACATTTCCACTTCAGAACCTGAAAAGCACATCTGAAAGAAAAAAAAAACCAGTATGTTTCATTCTGTCTGTCTCTGTCTCTCTCTCGTTCTCTCTCTCTCTCTCTCTCTCTCTCTCTGAGAGAGCTTCCAGGTGCAGAATGACCACTCCTGCAGCTCTCAGTGGAAGCATTTTACAGATGTTATTGCTTCAGTGTCCTCATCCTTTTCAGTCTGCTTGTCCTGCATGCATATTTATTCATCCTGCAAAGTTTTCAGCTTTAGTAATAATTTTTTGTCTCCTATAATATTTCTGTTCCTTCACCCCCGATATAATTGTTTAACCATGTGCTGGGCAGTACGCCTACAAATTCCTGCAGCTTTTATATCTGGAAAGACGTCTGTTATTTTGATTTCTCTATGGAAAACTCAATGCCTAATTTGAATGTTTCTGATTATGTTTTTATTGCCTTTTTTGACTTATTTTTCTTCCGCAGCTCTCAGTACATGACAATTTGATCCTCTCACAGCCTGTGTGCACCCCGTTACCCCTCAGGTACTTTAGCAAACACAGTTAAACCAAAACTCTAAAACTCATGCTTTGTAGTTTTTCTGACCTTTTCCTATTTGCATAATTGTGTTGCTCTGTCCTTTTTGTACCTCTGAATGCAACCTTATGTAACCTCATAAAACTGGTGACTGACAGGCTTTTATTAGAGTTAACACTGTCTGCTTATTGGTATTCAGTGTAATATGACCCAGTGTCTGATTGTGATTGTGGTTTATAGGGAAACACTGAATGGAAAATAATATTAAGTTTGAGTCATAATTATAACGCGTTTTAGAATGGAAAAAAATGCATTAGACAACTGGAACAGTGGATCAAGTAGACACGTAATGTGATATTGTTTTAACATGGTTAGAACAATGGCATCATACACAACAGCGATTTCTCTTATATATATTAAGCTGCACAGGGTCAGTACATTGAATTATGAGTTAAAAGCTCTTTTTTTCCTCCCCGTTCTGTTTTGTTTCCCTGCCTTCACTCCTCTCCTCTCTTCTCTCCCTCCTTGTCAGCGGGGCAGACTATGGCACGCTGCTGATGAATCTGGGCGCAGAGAACTGTGCCACGGTGCTGCACTTCGTCCTGCTGGAGAGCAAGATCCTGCTGCACTCGCTGCGGCCGGCCGTGCTCACCGGGGTGGCCGAGGCTGTGGTGGCTGTGAGTAGAATCCAGTACCTGACCTTTATGACACCTTTCACCTTACAAACTTTTACAGATGATTAAGTTAATAGGATTTTATAATGTTCAGTTTATCTCTATTACAAATTAAGTTATTCAGAATTAGTCCAATCTAAGCCCTCTTCTAAAAACCCCTGATGGCACTACAAAAACTAATCTCTATATAATGCAATTCTCCCTCTCTTCTCTCTGCAGATGATCTTTCCTTTCCAGTGGCAGTGTCCCTACATCCCCCTGTGCCCACTCTCTCTGGCAGACGTCCTCAATGCCCCGTGCCCATTCATAGTGGGCGTGGACTCCCGCTACTTTGATCTCTATGACCCCCCTCCGGATGTTGTGTGTGTGGACCTGGACACCAACACTATCTACCTGTATGCTGAGCTTAAACTGTGAATATATTTTTAAACACAGAGCTATTACAGTGTTTTGTCTTCATGAAACTTCTGTGAATCTTATGTGTTGCAGATCAGACGAGAAGAGACACAGCAACTGGAAGAACCTCCCAAAGAAGCCCTGCAAGAGCCTTATTAACTCACTGAGCAACTTGCACCACCAGCTGGCCACTGGTACAAACAGCAGCCCACTTCCACCTGTTAATTCTCAAAGAACCTGCTGAATGGTGACATTTGTGTGTGTCCTCACTGATCCTCGCTCTGATTTGTGTTTTAGTTTCAGTGCGACAAACGGCACAGGAGGGCTCAGCGGTGGACATGACCCCTATCGAGGCAGACTTCACCTGGCACAAAAAGAAGACGGCCCTAGAGATGGAAATCCAAGAAGCCTTCCTTCGTTTCATGGCCTCCATCTTGAAGGGTTACCGCTCCTACCTCAAACCCATCACACAAGCGCCCTCTGAAAAGGCCACAGCCGCAGACTCCCTCTATGACCTGCAGGGTAAGAAGAGTAATGTGGTACTGTGGGTTTGTTGATGCATTCTATGCATAATTCATAGTTTTAATTCAGATGATGATGATGTTATTGACGTCTGTTTCATCTCAGAGCGTTTTAAGGAATCAATCATGTGCTTTATTCTTCGATCAATTTTAGATTGTGGAGTAAAGGAGAATCCTTTTAAGTCATGACACTTTTATAAATAGCTTTGCATTGATTGTGGTAATAAATACACTACACTGAGGCTGAAGGGGTATTTTCCTCTTAAGTAAACAATCTTTGGATTTCAGTTATGATGCCATCTTTCTTGCAGGTTTCCTTAAAAGCAGAGATCGCGCCCATCAGAAGTTCTACTCCCAACTCACCAAGACACAGATATTCATCCGCTTCATCGAGGAGTGCACATTCGTCAGCGACAAGGACACCGGCCTAGCCTTTTTTGACGACTGCGTGGAGAAGGTGACAACAAACCCAGCGCCAGGCTTTTGTTGTTTCGTTTTTTCCTCTTCCACCGGACGTTTCCTTTCGAGGGACTAGCCTTTTGTTTCACATTGGTTTATTGGCAAAATAACATTTGTACGCTGGGAGACTAATGAAGCTTAAATTTCCTCTGATTCATTCTGTTCCCTTTCCTCTTCTTGCAGCTTTTTCCCTCTGATAAAATCACCGACAAGGGTACCAAGGTAATTGCTTACACTGTAATCAGATTTCCTTGCACCTTCTTTGGGACTAACATACAAGACAAATAAAATGAGTTTTCTCTCTTTTGATTAATGTATCCAGCAATGGGCATGGACCTTCCTGCTTTTCTTCTGTCCTAACCACAATCAAATAAGCGTGCCTGATTAGAGAAGAATTATAGATTGGAACATGTGTGTAGATGTTTACCGTCCGCCATCAGACAGGAAGTGACCCTCTGAATGTGTTTGCGGATGTGATCTTGACTGCAGGTGGAGGGAGAGTCATCTGAGGACACCAGACTGCTCGAGCTGGACGAGTCTCAAAAGAGCGAGCACACCGTCTTCGTCATGCCCCCCGAGCCTCCACCTGACGACGGCCCAGAACCAGCTCCTCGATACACGTACGTTTTGTTTTTTTGTTTTTTTAGCTGTCATTTATTACAAAACATATTAGCGCTTTTTTTTGCATCCTATAGGTATAAAGGTTTCCCCAAGCCGCAGGTGAGTCTGTTTGACCGTCCCAGAGAGTTACGTCCAGCACTTAGCAGCAGAGCAGCAGGAGCCAGTCTGTCCAGCAGCCCTGCTCTGCTGGCTAAAAGGACAAAGCAGGTAAGTTCAAACTTGACAAAGTGACACTCAAGTGAATTAAAAGTGTCACCAATTAGTGATACAGTTAAACATGTACTTGTGCATCTGTCATATGTAGGAGATCAAGCTGGCCTACAAGATGGCGAAGCGTTTCTACTCCAACCCGCCGCTGTGGGCTCGCTGTCTCTTCAGTCACTGCTACAGCCTGTGGTTCATCTGCCTGCCGGCTGCTGTACGTCTGGCCAAGTCTAAGAGCCGGGCCATGCAGCAGGCGTACAACGTTCTCCTAAAGATGCGGACTACTGAGGTGGAGGTGCTGGATGAGGTGTGATCATTTTTCTCTTATCCAAAAAGGATTCCTTTACAAATCAAATGCTAAATGTGTGTTTTCTTCTGTCTGGCGGTCAGGTGTGTTACAGAGTGGTGATGCAGCTCTGTGGTGTGTGGGGGCTTCCTGTTATGGCTGTGCGGGTCCTGGTTGAGATGAAGAAAGCAGGAGTACATCCCAATGCCATCACCTACGGATACTACAACAAGGTGCCCTTTCTGCTGATATTCCTCTGAGTGCTAATTTAACACTGATGTAAGTATTCCTTGAAGATGGAACATGTCCTCATCTGCTCTCTGCAGGCTGTCTTAGAGAGTCCATGGCCGAGCAGGAACCGTAGTGGCCTTTTTATGTGGACCAAACTGCGCAACGTTCTTCGTGGAACAGCCCAGTTTAAGCAATCTCTAAACCGCACATCTTCCAAGAAGGGATCCACGCTAACTACCACAGGTGTGAATGAAATGTACAGAGAAGAGCAAGGTCTCTCACGCTGCTTTTGTTTCCTTGCTTTTTGACTCTTCTTCCTGTGTCCTCCTGCAGCTGATTCAGCAGATGGGTCAGCTGTCACTGATGCTGACCGTTTAAGTCATGGAAGTGCTGACAGCTCGAGCGAGGTCAACGGTGAGGAACACAATCCGTTTGCCCCACAAACGGACACAGCAGACTGTAGTACAGGTACTGAGCTCAGAAAAGAATGATAAAAAAAAATCTTTAAAAATATAGATTTTTGAGTACAGCCTGGTTTGTGTGTTGTTTTGTAATCTGCAGGGAGGCAGTCTGATCAAGGCTACGGCTCCAAGGATGAGTTGCATCAGGAGCTGGGTGAAACTTCACACACAGCTGTGCCTTCCGCTGAGGACGGAAAGGACCCCAAAGCACAGAACAATGGTAAGGAAAGCTACATTGACTCTTTTTTTTTTTTTTGTCAAATCAATTATAAATGCCACACAATGCACACATTTTGATGGCATTTTTACAAGTAGTAGTGTCATAATATATCTCAAAGAGCCTTACTCTGTTTGTTACCTTATTGTACACCTCTGTGGTGTACAGACATTTTGATGATCCTCCACTCAGGCATCACAAATGTCCACCATTTTTATTGCAAAAATATTTAGCGCCCTCTGCTGGCTCTTAAGACAAACTACATGAAGTACTTGTTTCACTCCTACATTTCATTATAGTTAATTATTCCACGTTTAAATGACTCTTTAAATGTTGTATAAAGAGTGTCATCCAGTGCCATTTATATATTTTTTAGGCGGGGACATTGCAGGCTCAGTGGACAGTGCAGTAGCAGTGGCCGAGCCCCCAAGTCCTGTTGATGTGCCTTCTCCTGTCCCTAGTATTGTTAAGCTGTCCACAGGCAGCTTTGACAATGGCAGAGAAGGAGGTAAGGAAAATCTCAAATTTATGGAAAGCATGTTATTTTGTTAGCATTTATCTGAAGCATTTCAGTGGTTAACCGTATCTCTGTGTATTCTGCAGGTACAGGGAAGCTGTTCAGAAGACACAGCAAGAATGATAATGTGTCCCTACCTGATGAGAACGCCTCTCTGCCTTCTGTAGATGTAGCTAATCAGTCTCAACAGCAGCGGCAGAAGTCCTTCTCCGAGCGCAGCTGCAGCTTCAGCGCTGAAACTCGAGCTGGAATGCTTCTGGAGAAAGGTGGGGACCACATGGCCAGCAAAATGGGAGCAGATGCCCGCATCCTGGCTGCAGCACTCTCAGGAAGTCAGAGTCCGCCTCCTAACAGTGTGTCCAAAGCCCTTTTTAAAGACCTGGAGGAGGAGCCTGAGGAGGATCAGGGGTTGATGCTTAGAAAGCTGCCAGATGGAGAGGGCCCAACAGCGACAGATGAAAAGAAGGAGGCAGATGATAAAGAGATGAAGAGAACTGAGGTAAATGTGGAGAAAGGAGAGGGGAAGCACAGTGAAACACAAGAGGATGATTCTGGTTTGCGAGGAGCAGCTTTGGAGAGGGCCGATGTGGAGGTAGGCGCTGATCCACTCTCCCTCCTGATGTCTGAGAGTGAGGAGTCGGCCTCTGTTACCAGCCAGGAGCAGCCTCGCTCCGTCCCTGCTGTGGTGTCCCGTAACCTGGCCGAGGAGATCGAAATGTACATGAGCCTGAGGTCACCGCTCGGTGCGAAATCCTCCAGCATGGAGCTGCAACAGCCCCAGGGAGACTCCACTGACGCCCCTCAGCCTATACAGCCTTTAGAGCGCAGATCAAGCCTCCCAGTGCCTCAAGTCAAAACTCCAACCAACTCACCGGGCAACACACCCAAACGCAGCCCCACCACTGTCACTCGCTCCAAGACTTTTGCTGTAAAGACGAAGACTCCTGGAAGCACAGCGGCGAGCCCAGGCCTGAGATCGTCCTCACTGACGGCACTGGTCAAGTCCTCACAGGGAGGCTCACTGGGCTCTGTTATTAACACCATTTCAGGCATAAAAATGGACACGCTCTTGTCAGGACCTAAAATTGATGTTCTGAAGTCAGGCATGAAACAGGCAGCGAATGTGGCTAGCAAAGTGTGGGGGGCAGTGGCATCTGCCTACTCTTACTCTGATGACGAGGTGAGTCATTAAAGGATCATTTCACAGCATCTGATAAACAAATATTTTATTTTACTTCTTGTCTCCTCAGGATGAACAAGCTCAGGGTGGGGGTGGCTTCCCAGCACGTCTGGATGAACACATGCTGTCTGAACATGACTTAGATGAGAGTCCAGAGAGAAGGACCATCCCAGGTTTGGTGGCTAACGGTCTAAACCAGAGCTGCACCAGCCTGGGCAGCAGCAGCGGCAGCAGTGACACAGGCAGAGGAACCCACCAGACACGTAAGGACAGACTGGATAGTATTAAAAAGTCGTACAAAAGCAAAGAGCTCCCATGTTTGTTTTTGTTTCTGCCTGCAGATCCAACACCAGGCCGTGCAGGCAGGGGTCCTGACTCTGAGCAGAGCTCCTCACATTACGCCTCCTCCTCCAGCATCTACCAGAACTGTGCACTGGAGGTCAGACAAACTGCACCAAACGTCTCTCTGTTGTGTTTTTTTTTTTTCTGCAAACGCACATTGACGGTTTGCATGTTTCCATGGTGACAGGTGCTGATGTCCAGTTGCTCTCAGTGCCGTTCCTGTGAAGCTCTGGTGTATGACGAGGAGATCATGGCGGGCTGGACGGCTGACGATTCCAACCTCAACAGCAACTGTCCTTTCTGTCGCACAGCTTTCCTCCCTCTGCTGCACGTTGAGTTTCATGACCTGCGCACGATGTCTAGGTGACAACCTGTTGTCTTAAGATCCCACTTTGCCTCATTTGAGAGTAACATGCAGGCTAAAGTCTATATTCTCTTTCAGTTTGTATATGAATCCCAGTGCCTCGGGGGACAGCATCCACAGCACCAGCACTCAGCCCACTGCGAGCAGCTCTGCTGACATTAAGACTCCAGATCTGATCACTTTCCCTGAGGAGGAACCTCGGGAAACCCCTGAAAATCTCACCGGAACACCCAATAGGTAACACCCGCACACACCGTGTGTTCATGCCGCTCCCTCAGGCGCCTCCCTCCTCTCACTTTTCCATTATTGTCCTGCCTCCAGTCTGATTCCGGAGCCGGTGCAGTCGGACCCCCTGGGTCTCCTGGAACACCAGGCAGCGGGGAAGCAGCAGAAATGCAGCGGGACTTCGCTGACACGCAGCAACAGTGTTGGAGGACCTCTGCAGAGCCTGGACTACTCTCAGAGACCTGGACATGGCGTCTCCACCACCAGCCTCCCCTGCAGCCTGCAAGAGATGTCGGTCAGTGAACATGACTGCATCAACTGTAAGATGGCAGCCCTACCTGCACTTATATGGCGTTAATTGTTGGAATTCTGTGTTTGTCAGAATGGCATGGGAACCAAACGGCCTAATCCCAAGCCCGTGTCTGTACCGTACCTCAGTCCTTTGGTCCTGCGCAAGGAGCTGGAGACCCTGTTGGAAAATGAAGGAGATCAGGTAAATCTCTTTCTGGTTTCTATTGCAATTCTCTGACACAAGATCCTATAAGACCTGATTTTCTCTGTCCAGGTCATCTATACTCACAAGTTCCTCAGTCAGCACCCGATCATTTTCTGGAACCTGGTCTGGTATTTCCGCCGCCTGGACCTTCCCTCTCACCTGCCTGGCCTCATCCTTACCTCTGAACACTGCAACAATGGAGTACAGGTTAGTCAAATAGGCTCACTCTCACGATCACACAGGCTGTGACAGTGGAAATGAATCGCGTTTGTCTTTGCAGCTGCCTCTGACGTCACTGTCCCAGGACAGTAAGCACGTTTACGTACAGCTCCTGTGGGACAACATCAACCTGCACCAAGAGCCCGGAGACCCCCTTTACCTGCAGTGGAGGACATTGTGTAAGTGTGCACACAGACGCACTTCAAGTCTTTTTCTGTAACAGTACCATTTTTGGGCAGTAGGGGGTCAGACTCATCGTTAGCCATAATGCTATACTAAAGCAGATGCTGTGTGTGTGTTCACAGTGGAGAAAAAGGGGACTTTGGCTCCCACAGACCACCAGGAAATCCGAACCCTCCTCAACACAATTGTGCGCAACATCCAGACCAACGATGTCTATGGGCCGATCAACCTGCTGATCCGAGAGATCAAGCGGCGCCCAGACGAAGTCAAGAGACAGAGGTCGGCCCTGCCAGACAGAATCCTCCTAATGTGTCCTCCTTGAAGCATTTTTTTTTTTTTTACTTCTTTTTCTTCAATCAATAACAGCATGTCTTGTTTGTGTCCTCTCAGGAGTATCTATAGAGAAATACTGTTTCTGTCACTGGTGGCACTGGGACGGGAGAACATTGACGTGGGTGAGTGGACGTTTTAAAAGGACTTACACCACATTTCCTTGTCTTATGTGTTTCCAAACCACTGTCAATCCTCCAATCTGCAGAGGCCTTCGACAGGGAGTACCGCGTGGCATACGACCAGCTGAGCCCTGAGCAGCTCAAGTCTTTGCACCGCATCGATCGCCCGCCCGCCAACAGCGTCCAGTGGTGCCTGAAAAGTTTTGGAGCCCCCTTCATCTGAGATCTGACATTATTTGTGACTGTGAGATAGGAAATATGAACTTTTAAACACCTCCAGTCACCCAAACATGGTACTTCTTCTTCTTCCCTTCCTCTTTTGGAAAAGCAGTTTTTTGTTGTTGTTTTTTTTCAAGCAGCTGCCTGCAGGTGGAACTGATTTTGTAAACTGCTTGGCAACAAACTGGCTGAGTTTCCTTTCAATGGTGTATAGAGTGATTAATCACTGTACAGAATGTATTGACTGCCCATATGGTGTATCTCTGTGTACGTGTGTGTATAATCATGAAGTCAGCTCCACTCCACTTTGCTTAAATCTGTCCTAACTATCTCCAGACACAGTGTGTACAGTGTGTACAGACCCCAACTGTACCTTTGTGCTTCTTCTTTTTACATATTTCTCACTTTTGGGCAAATCTGAAATCAGCATTGCCTTTTTCTCTTTTCAAGGCAACACATTTTGATGACTGTTTTGTGTGATTCAAGTCTTAATGAATGTCTGTACAGGCTCATGTGTTGGCAGTACACAAAGAAAATGGGAGAGGACAATCACTAATAATTATCAATCACTAAAACTGATCAGAACATTCCAGAAAAAAAGCAGGTTTTTACAGTGAACGATCGATCTCTGCTGCAACATGTGAAGCAGCTTTTAGGAGGCGGAGATCCACAAAAAAAAACATCAGTATGAAGTAAAGAAGTGTGCCACACTACTGATTATCCCTTCATAATTAAACAGACACATGTTCTCCTGCAGCTTTCATCAGTTTTTAACATCTGCATTTTTTTAACAGTAACCTGCCACACTTGTTCAGGTTTATATTATTATAAATTAAAACTGTAATTCCTCTTTAAAGTCACAGATAGGATGGTTAGCTTTGACTTATTGTGCTAGAAACTACAGCTCTTTCTGTACTGCTGATACTGTGTGGAGAAAAAAAAATAGACATTCCACTAAATGCTGGGACAGACGGGAACCTTTGGGGTTATGGGTATACAAGTGATGGAATTATCTGTTAAATTGGGAGAGTTGACGCTGACTGTACAGATGAGATGATGTAAAATAGTCCGTTTGCACTGCACAGATCAAAACCTGACCTGAACCCAGGTGAGGATGAGATAAACCATCAGAATGGTCACAACTCACACCAATTGTTTTTTTTCTTTTCTTGAAAAAACAAAAAGAAATTCTCAATTATTTATTTTTATATTATTGACACTTGGATTGTGCTAACTTAGAATTTTATAACTAACAACCTGCCCTTTTTTCCTTTTAATCTGTCTTAAGGGATTCCACCCTGTAATGACTTTGTAAATTTGATCTTCTTGTGGCAGATAATGTAAAGAAAAGATTTTTTAAAAGAGTAGATTCAGTGATCTCTTACCGTCCTGTGGAAAGGAAATGAATGTCTACACTTAAGTGCGCTGCAATAAATGAGTTTGTGAACTGAAAATGTGTCTGTTCATTATTGGATGTATTTTTTTTTTTTTATTTTTTTTTTTACATTTCCTGGGTTAATATATTCAAATTGTTCTGTGGTTTTAGTAGGTTTTGCCAGATTATCCAAGAAACACCACCTGGCAAACTACAATTTCATTAAATTTTCTTCTGTTCTGTTCTTGATCGACATGTTTAAAATGAGTTACTGAGTGTCAAATACTCGTTTACTTTGAACACGGCCGATCTCGTTCTTGACATTACTCTAATGTAACCTTCCGCCCATCAACAAGCCTCATTACTTAGTCCCCGCCCCCGCTCGGCGCATCTTTATTAGCAGTGCTGCGGTCACAGGTGTGTTTGACGTTTGGTCTCCTCACATGGAAACATGCCGCTGAAGCGCAACAGAAAAGCAGGAAACGGCCCGAATAAAGATGAGCTGGGCCGGGAGCTGCGGCAGCGCAGACTGACGCTTGTCATTCAGCAGTTTGAAGAAGAAGGTTTGGCAGCTGTGGACAACTTAACAGTCCAAACTGTGCTGTGGTGGGTGTACTCCATGTTGGTTTTTGAAAAATGTTTTGCCTCCCTTTCAGCGCGAGAGCACATGAAGGAGCTCGAGACCAAAATGGAGAACATGTTCGCTACAGTGGACAAAGTCTCCAAAGTGGAGTTGATGAAGATGCCTCCTTCTCTTCAAAACGCACTCATAGGGGATTTAATAAGCGGTGAGTCGTCCTTTTCATCCATTAGCAGCTGGCTTACACACACACAAGTGATTGTCACTCTTCTCACATTTTGTCCCCTTTAGAGGAGGACAACTCAGTCAGTGAGGTGTCCATTGTCATGAAGGTGAGTTTGTAGTTCACCTGCTGTCTTATGGAGGTGCTTTTATTTAATAACAAATATCACTGTGATCATTCCTGCAGACTGAATCTAGTGAACCCCTCAAGAGGAAGCACAACAAAAGAGGTTTTTTTTTAAATATATAAACACAAAACTACATTGACAGGAATATACTTTTAACAGTGCTTTTATTTTGAAGTGAAATCAGTTGATTCTACACCAGTCCAGAGATCTTCATCCAAAACATCAAAGGTAAGTGAAGGCTTTTGTTATGTGATCCAGTCTGTTTTGTTATTCAGTAACTTTTTTTTTTCCATTGTTTTCAGGGAGGAAAGGGGACAAAAAAGACCAGGACTTTAGTTAGTAGTAACAGCACTGGAAATCTTGGGTAAGAGTTTGTGGTGTATTCAGTGTTTTGAACTCTGTTCGGGTCCTGATTGAAACATTTGATTCCTACAGAGCCCCAACAGGGTCTGTCAAAAGAACCCGCAGCTGTTTAACAACAAGGAAAACCAGCGATCAGACCACACCGAAGCAGAACACGCCTAAACTCAGGTCTGCGACTGCCTCTCTTACTGTGCACAGCTGTTGGAACATTACAGTCAATTACCGTCACTGTCGTATCAGGTCTGTGGTGTCTGCTGGAGATATGCACTGTTCGCTGGCAGGGTCTGCCGCGCACGTCACCGTCACCACAGCACAAGGACTGGTACGCTTTTTATCCTTCGTCGGAATAACTTTACTTAATGTGATGTTTGCTGTTATTCAAGTGTCTGATCCCTTTTCATGTTTGGCTCCACACAGGCGGTCAGTTTTTCTGATGAGACCAAGGACCAAATAAACTGGGACGTGCTGGACGACGTAGCATGGTGCCAAATCCAGAAGCTCACGGTAATGTTAAAACTAGTTAATGTAATGTTTATTTATGAGGAGTCTCCTGTTATAATGCGTGGTTAGACACCGCACAGCTGGTAATCCTTCATGCAAATCTGGATGTTTCAGAGTCTGATGGAGTATTTGTCACAGCATAGTCGCTCTGAGCAGTGACTCTACATGCCCGAACATCCACTGTGACCAGGATTTCATTTTTTTTTAAAAACGCTATAAAGTTAATTTATTAAAAAAAATGTATTACAAATCAAAGTGTCGTGATATCTGTGTTTTATACATAAGAATAAAGCTCATGTGTCTCATACTTCTTGACTGTTCCAGTCTGTAAACTGGCCTGTTATTAAGAAAATAAAAGCCCCAGTGACCACACACAAGTGTTTATAATGACGCTTTATGTAGAAATAAGCACAGGATAAAAGACTGCCACATTGTCTCGACTATAAAACGATTCACAGAGCTGACAAATCTCAATGTGAAGCTGTGATTTAAACAAGAATAAAATGTAAGCAAAAGTAGCCGCTTTAATTTGTGTGTAGAGAGTTCCACATTTGCTTAAAGTGATGCTTGCCTTAAAGAATAAACTCTGATGGATCACTGTTGCTGCAGGTAATTCAGTGACTCCATCTCCACCTCCATTGGCTCCTCACTGTGTGGAACAGAGCTGGAGGGTGTGGCTTTTGAGCTGCTGGTAGCAGATGCTGGTGCGTGAATGGTTTCAGGAGCCATGCGGGGGTAGAACGGTCCCACGAGCCAGTTGAGTGGTGTGTTGTTGACCAGATAATCCATGACGTTGTCCAGGGAATTCTTCATTTTGCCCAGCTGAACCTTGCTGCTGGCTAACACACTGTCTGGCAGGTCTCTGAGCACCTTAGCTTTGCTGAAACTGGAGTAGACCTGTGAAGCAGAGTGACTGAGAGAGAGCACCTCCTGCTGGATGTGATTGGGGAGACCCTGCAGGCCAGAGACAAGGACCAAGCAGGTGGTCTGGAGCTGCTGGGTGAGGGAACGTGCCAGGGCCAAGGTGCGAGATTCGATTGCCTGGGTGCAGGAGAGGAGAAGATTATAATAAGATGTGATTTTTTTTTTTTTAACCTTTCAGCTTCCGCTTAAACGCAGATGAACATTTGTCCACTTCATTACCTCTGCCTCATGACTGTTATCCTGGTTTGGACCACTGGACTTCCATGTCACCAAAGAGCTCAGCTTGTTGTTTACAAGCTGGTTGGCTCCGTCAATGTTCTTTCTTCCATATTCAATCTAAACCAACAAAGCAAAAGAAATGTTTAGAGACACTATGTAGTGCTTTTGATAAAATAACAAAATGGAGACGCACCAGGTCAACAGTGGAGCTGAGCTCAGAGATGCGCTGTTTGCCCTCTTGTATTTTGCCCACAGCTCTGGTGTACGCTCTCTTCCTCAGTTTGGTGGACAGAGACCCCAGGCGGACGTAGTAGTTTGGCTCTTTTCTGTCAAAGCCTTTCACCATTTTTGCTTCCAGCTCTGTCACGAGGCAGAGAAACATGAAATGAGGGTCACAAACACAGAGGAATTTTTGGTTTTAAAAAATAAAACTGATTAAAAAGTGTGAAGCATGAAAACCTCTTGTTGTAAACGGCAATAGAATTCTGAAGAATGTATTTACACGACTAGTTTATCCCAGAGAACAGATTGTTACTGTCCAGGCTTGTTTGTTAAAAGCCTCAGCACGCCATAACTCAGTCTGAACAACAACTCCTTTAATGAGGGGAAAAACAGGCCTCTAATGCATATCGGAAATACATAATCCGATAAATCTTGTTTCCCTGTTAACAGAAGAAAATCCATCTTTGTCAGAAAACGTCTGCTTCTTAAGAAATGACCTCTGATACTAGGAATCTTTGGAATTCTTTTGTAAGTATTACAAATCTTTATTTCAAAGTAGCATAGAAGGATCCTACTCACCCAGCTCCTCCTCTGTCAGGGGTAAAAACTGCTCCACCAGACTCTCCGATGTGCTGAGGGCTGTGTCCACTCCACTGCTGACCAGTCGTACAACTCTGCTGTCCAGCACCGTGCTCACACTCCCACTGACAACAGCCTTGGTCCTCTCCATTCGATCCTGGACCGCATCACGAGTCTTCTCCACGACGTTGCTCAGAGTGTCTGAGACCGTGTCCTTGGCACCGGACACCTTGCCTGTCACCACATCCTTAGCGTTGGTTACCACACCCTTGGCATTGGACACAATATTAAATTAAAAAAAAAAAAAAAAAAAAAAAAAAAAGCAATTACAGCATATGAGTGAGACAACAGGGATTGTGAAAGACGGGGCATAGGTCATGACTGTTAAATGACATGTAGAGGATTAGTCCATGTCAGCGTTGTGCAATTTGCTCCAAATATGAAAGCAGTGATTACCTGCTCAGAGGGCTGGTGAAGGATAGGTAAAGTTTGCTCGATCCTGTCCAAACCCTTACAAGCCAGGTTATTAGCGATGGCAACTGTAATAAATAAACAGATTAGGCATCAATAAATAATCAAAGAAGAAATGTTCCCTTAAGTAATCACAGTTGTGATACAAGTTTGTAGCAAGTTTGGGTGATTATCATAACTAGGTGAAAGATCAAGATGAGCAAGAGTCAACATGAACTTCCTGTTTCAAGCTGTGTGACTCACTCAGCTGGTCAGTTCATAATTACCGTCACACTTTCAGTATGACTGGGTGTGACTTAGAAACGTGTTCCAATCGAATCTAAGCAGATTGAATTGTTCTTACTTTGGGGTTCCAGTTTGTCTATGATGGGGGAAACAGTGGTGAGGGCCACAGAGGTGAAGCTGCGGACCCCTTGCTCCGCAGCTTCACACACAGTCCTGATGTACGGGTGGTTGTCTTTGGTGTTGGAGTAGACGCTGGACACCAAGCCGTAGGTGGAGCTGACCAGAGGAAGGCTGGTCACCCTCTCTACCACACTCTGGAAGGAAAAATCCACATAATTAACACATAGTTTTCATATTTTAACAATGTTGTTCCTGTATATTTGTACTTAAGCCTCAGCCTTTCAGTCTCCACTGCCATTTATGTCAACATTAAGCATAACATTATAAGTACTTTTAACTCACCTGGTTTGACATGACTGCTGCTGCCGCCATTTCTGCTCAAATAAAACCTACACAGAGAAGATACATCGTTTTTATTGAACATTCTTAAACATACAGACGTGAGCAGGTAAATAAATTCTTACTTCCGTAATAGCTTGCTGCTATTACATCGTAATAACACTGTTTCTGGTTACAGAACTAACTAGCAATAGTCAGTATATTAGAAAACATTCACATAAAATACACTGAACTTACCGAAGGACACAAAAGTCTCCAAAGTGTCAATGAACGATGAAGTGTGTGAGCTCATCTGACAGCAGCTGTATTTATACACTCTTAATATCGCGAGATTTAGCGCGTTGACGTAATGGGCAGTGAAGTTTCTCTAGGGCAAAGGTAAAAGGGATAAAAGTTTAGTCGGGGAATTCCTCAGATTCACAGACAGTGACCAGTGACACATTTCAAAAGAAGCTGTCATATCTCATTTGTTTTATTTTTCATGTTTTATAATTTTATCCCATTATTATTAGTTCTTTTTTCTTTTCTTTTTTTTTTAAAGAAAGAAAGAAACTAACTCCTGGCTTGTTCAGAAACTCTGACTCTTCAATAGAGTAGCTGATGGTAAAAATCTGGCAAAAATCCACAAACTTTGTGACACAGTTTCACAACACTATGTCATAAAAACATTACAATTCATACAGACCTCCACGCAACATAGATTAGATTCAGAGTCCATTTATCTATTCTGTAATTGATTTGTAATCCATAGAAATACAGACACGTGCTATTATTCGTTTTGACTTTTGGTTAATATGTGCCAGGAAAGTTCCCTATGTATCCGTTGTGACATATTAGACTATTTTCTCTTCATTAAAAAAAATATTCATAGTCAAGTCATTTTGTTGTCTAAAACATCAGCTGTTTATAATTTCTCATTCCAATCCTTCCTTTCTCACAATGAACTGGAGCCAGAGTTGTGTTTGTTATGGAGCAATTTCCGAGAAACATTAGAAGATTTCTTCAAGTTAATGTTGGATATTCGGCCTGGATAACACCTCTTTTAATTAATTTCTGATTTTTCTAATAGCTTGCGCAGAGCCGTACGTCAGCAGACGAACAGCCCTGTGTTTGCCAGTAGCTCATCTGAGCCAGATGTGTCGGGCTCTGGTTCTAATTTGAGAGCTTTTCAGTGTTTTTTTTCTCCTTGTCAGTGTGTATTTCTGTTTGTGTGCCTGTTATTAAAATTCTGAATTAAGTGTTAATGCATTTTTCTTTGCATTTGGAGGCCAGATGAGGAAACACAAGCTTAGTGCAGATTCTCCAGTTGGCTAACACCAGTGGTCCTGGAGTCTGTAGACAAACCTCCTGGGGCCCATTTATCAGCCTTTATGTAACTCAAATCAAGCCCATATGAAAACTCTGGCTGCAGTGAACACTAAAATTCTGTCTAGTTAGGTCTGATTTACTGACAATTATACGATTAAGAAGTATTGATAGAAAAACAGCTGCAGGCTTTCCTCTACACACACAACTTATTGTAGTGGGACTTTG
>JAVQJX010062417.1:0-11700 GCA_036025115.1 Ambassis agassizii
CAAATGTTGCTAGCATGTTTAATATTTGTGGTAGCACCTGAAAATTTTCTAAAAACACCAACTAAGTGTGATTAGCATGCTAACATTTACGACAACAACATGTTACTAACATTTGAAAACACAGGTACAAAAAAATGTTACTAACTTTAGACTTTAACAGTCTTGTCCACAGTTTGTAACGTTCCTGGAAATCTGTGTTTATTTCACAACATCAGTGGAGCTGATATTGTGGACAAAGAAGTGTGAAAAAACTGACTGACTGTGCCTCAGTGTAACCGTAACACTGTGACTTGTGTAAAACAGTAGTTGCATAACCAGAATAATGTTTGAGGTATCCAGTTACACAATTTTATTTCCAACCAATTCAAAATGAATATTTTCTGTGGCTGTGGTTTAACTCCACTGACTCTTTAATACATCTATAACTGGATACTGTTGTGACAGCCTTGTATTTTGTCAGACTGGACTGCTTCCTATTCAACTAAAACTTTATTGTCAGAATGGTCTTCAAAACACAGACACACAATCTGGTTTTTTCTTCTTTTTTTCAGGGTCACAGAGGGAAGGTCTGTTGTTGTGGATGTTTTTCATACATAATCACAATAAAATTCACAATAAAACCCAAGGAATATGTGCTATCACGCATGACCTCACCAGACACACACACACACACACTGCGCACACAACACACACCCAGTCTCCCTCTCACACACAAACCACTGGCATACCAGAGAGCCTATATTTAAAATGAGCCCTGGGGATGTTTTTTATTTTCAGCATTCAGACATTCTATCAAAAGTGGTCAGTGTGGATACTTGGGTGTAGAGAGAGTGAATCAGTGAGGCTGATGATAAACATAGGTATGACGAAATATAATCACAGCATCAGCATTGAGTCAATAACTTTACAATAAGATAATGAATACACATTCAGAAAACGAGCACAAGAGTGTGATTATGGAATGTTTGAGCCAGACCCAAATAGTTACAAATTCGCTAAGGCTGCAAAACACCACCTTCCAAACTTGTAGCCGTTCCAAATGCAGCCCTATCATCCCACGTCTCATTTTCAAAGCCTCTCTTTTCTCCCTCTCTCCTCCCACCACAAATCCCAGAACCTCGAGCAACAGAGAGAGAGAGAGAGAGGAGATGAGGGGAGCATTTAAATCTGGCGTTCCGTGAATGGTCGGGTCGGTGTCTGGAAATCTTTCACATCCTGTTTACGCCGGGCAGATTTCAGTCCGGGACCGCAGAGAGCTGGCAGGGCCTCTCGCCTGGACACAGCTCCTCTCTCTCTCTTTTCTATCTGTCCCTGCCTCCTTCGCCCTTAAAGATTTCAGTCTGCAAATCTTTCCACGCCGCCTCCTTCCTATCAACACCTTTAAACCTAAAGCAAAACAGGCTCACGTCTGTCCCGCTCCGCTGCCCGCAGGAAAACGACAGAGACGGAATCCAAATCCTGATAAAAAGAATCCTTTTTTTTTGCAGCAGGCAGACCAAATCGAAGCCAAATCACACAACACCTCCCTTTAATTTTTAATATCAAGTACAGGTTTAATAGAGCTATGTGGTCATATTTACAGTGTCCTTTAATGAAGCGGAAAATTCCAGAAAATGAAGAAAAGTTTTCATGCCTGTAGAAAATGGAAGTAAAGTCCTGATACTGGAGTGAGGCAGCGTAAAAAAAATAAGCTTAATGAACTGAGGATCCATCTGTCAGTTTGTAGGTCTGGTCCTGGTGTCATCGCCGTCTGCCCCCCTCGCCGCCCTCAGCGGCACTTGCAGGATTTGACGACCATGTTGGAGAGCTGCTCAACTCGTGGCGTGCGGCCTATGAAGTACATGATGGTGAGGGGCTCCAGGTCCTGAGGAACACAGCAGGGTGAGGCGGAGGCCTCGGGGTTCAGCTTGTTGTACAGGGGCAGGATCTGAGAAAGGGAACAAATACATGTGAACGATGAGATCCTGCAGGAAAGTCAGAGCACTCACCGTTATTTCACATGACAGTTTGTGCTGTTGTTTTTCTTATGTTGCCAAGCAGCTGTTACATAAGAGTTTGACGTTTTGGGAAGTCCAGCTATTTAGAGTTATACAACACGATTGATAGCACTCACACATCTGTACAGTCATCATGAAGAAGAGGCAATCGGAGGAGGGAGTGTTTGAACGGACTCCAAATCATAAGACAACCCCAGAGTTAGCAACTTTTTTTTATGGTTTCACAGGAGAAAGAACTTTTGTGTCGTTGTTTGGTGAAGTGGCGTACAGTGCACATCACCTTGAGGGAAACCACAGACAGGACAAACCCTTCAGGACGTCACCCTCACTATCCTCCAACTGCTCCAAACAAAGCAGAGAGGGTGGATGTGCAGCCGGCTTGGTCACACATCATTTCTTTAATTATGCATAACTTCTATGCTTAAAGAAAGGCCTGCACACTGTAAACATGTTGTAAATGTGTACATTTTGACACCGAGCTGTGTGAGGATCCACTCATTTTTGGAGTCACCCTCAAGTGGTTATTTGAGGAACTGCAGTTTTTGTAGTTTCATCTGCTGGATGATCATCTGTCACATTTTTCTCTCATTTGTTTCTTTAAACAAAATGGAAAACATACAATGATTAGGTTGGTTTTTTTAGATGGATTTTTGTTTGTGTAATTAACATTCCTGTCAAACCACTGGCACTAAATCCTACTAATCCTGTTTCTTTACTTATTCTTTTTGAAGACGTGCAATAAAGTCATGCAATAAAAGCTGCCAAACTCCATTAAACTAAAGCCACATTTTGACAACAGCAAAGCATCAAATAAATGTTCAAATGTGTGTCTTTATTAGAGAAAAGTGTGAAAAAGAAGAAGGCAGAGCCAGAAGTGTGTTAAATAAACCTATATGTTCTTTAAAGGCTTCTGTGAGGTGGCAGCCCTTTTATGACACTGGGGCTAACCAATCTTACCAATCTTAGCTAACCGTGGTGTTTAGTCACCACAAACAATGCACTTTGAGCTCATTTAAGCCAAACTTTCTATGCATTGAAGTCAGGCTGGATGTTGATTGGAGTTTGGTCCAAACCAGAGTGTTTTAGCAGAGAGAGAGAGAGAGAGAGTGAGGACATACTTGGATTTTTCTGACAATCGCAGATGTTTTCTGTTTATGTAATTTGGCTGTGTCCGAGAACTCTGTCAATGTTTCCAGTGAAATTATTCAGCACTAAAAGGTCATGAATCTCCAGATTTGAATGAAATATAACTTGGAAAAAACACGTTTGTCTTCCAGTGTGAGTTGTGGTCTCTTGGGCTTCAAACTGATTTCAGGATGTCACAAAATGAGCTGCTAATGTCAAGAAATTAATGTCTGGACACAGACACATGTAGTCAGCAGGCTTGTAACAAAACCAAAACAACAAGCTATTTACATAATTTCTGGCAACAACCAGATGGTTTTCACTCCACGATGACCCTTACACTCACCATGTTGTAGTGGTTGTTTGCGCTCCAGAGGTACGGACAGTTGCCGGCACAGAAGTTGGCTTTGTAACCTTTTGGCTCATGGATCCACTTCCAGTTGAGGTCACGCCTGAAGTCGATGTAGAGCGAGCGCAGGCAGCAACCCTGGTCTGAGCCACTGAAACACACAAAGACAAACACACCATATGCAGTTAGAGTCCCATTCTGCTCTTCAAGGTCTGGGGCGAGGGCCCAAAGTTGGGTCATGGGAAAACGACCACAGGTCCCCGCTGAAGCACCAGCCACCATCACAAGGTAATGACTATGCAGGGCGGCCAGAGTTTTCCCCTGCAGCATGAGGTAGTCTAAATAAATCACTGCATGCCTGTTGGCCTGCAGTCTAAACACAGGCTCAGTACTGTTAGTTTTGCCACACAATAGTCTGCAAAGTGGGTCAGGAGGAGAAAAAAAATGAATTCCAGTGCCCACCACAACTAGAATTCAAAATTATAAAACTACAAATCCTGGAGAAATGTCAGCGTTGTCAGTGCAGTCACAGAAACAAACACACACAACAGGACGGTTGGCTGCTTACCGGGTGCAGGTTGTGGTGTCTGTGGCGGCCGCCCTCTTCTTGCGGTTCTTCTTGGCTGGATTGTCCACTCTGTCACTGGGCAGCAGGGTGAGGATGAGGTGTGGCGTCTTGGTGCTGAAATCCGCTTGGCCTTTAACCTGACCAGGTTTTCTCATCTGACGCAGCTGTTCGTCATCGACACCTACGGAGAGCAGTGAGAGTTTCATTTTTTAGATCTTTCCCTTTGACACTTAGAGCAGACATTAGTTCACTTAAAACACCCCAAAATAAGATTAAGATTTACTTTATTTATCCCCATAGGGTTTCATAATAACATCAAACTCAGCTTTGAATTCCTTCTCTTCTTTTCACTATCTGAACAGCAGATTTTTGCTCCACAGACTTGACTGTGCCACTAAAATGACAGAACTAATGATGTGATGCAGATGTTTCAGGAATGATGGCTTTACTGTTTGTCTGACTTCATGTTTCTTTTGGCTGTTTTCTGGAAGAAAAAGAGCTCCAAACAAGCTCCTGCTTGTCTTACATCAGTATCACAAGTTACATGTGGAAAAAAACTTGGCTCAGGTGAGTGTAAATCCTGAGGAAAGTGCCATAATTTGGGGGGGTGAAATGAAACAACACAGACAGTCTGGTATTCAATAGTATGGCAGTGTGTGGGGGAACAGTTCCTCCATTATTCCTGTACGACAGTGTGCGAGTGATTCATGGACCGCTTACATAAGACTCTCCACATTTTGAGAGCTGCAGGTCTTTGAAGAGCCAATAAATCTGACGCTCTGTTAAATTTACATTTCTCACCTCTAAGACCACTGAGATAAAACTAAAGCTAAGTTTGACTTCACAGGTTCAGTTAATGCTTATTTGTCTCCATTAATAACAAACAAGCGCAGGATCCAGCTGATTGATGAGTCTATGGCCTGTGGGTAGTTGAGGTCACCACACAGAAGACCTCAGACCAGGTCCATGACCGTGTATGTACTGATCCTCAATAACCCCATAAATGTGTCAGCTCGCTGGGACTTCTCAAGCCAGATGGGGTCACAAAATGTCCAAATGACAATCTGACATGTTTGAGCTGGACCCTGAGAGACATGCCCACTAATGTGTAAGCATAGAACAATCAAAACACGCAGACTGATCTGCAGGCTGTGACAAAGGCCCTGTTACACTGATCTTAGATTTATGTCAAGCTGACCAAAGAGGGTTTCTCCAGCAGCCCACAGTGATGAATGAATAAATGGGTCCAGGAATGTGGATCTGAACTTGTCCATCACCCAGAGAGCAGCACCTCTTCATCAAGAAGGAGCTCAGAGATCTTTAAGCTTTTTAATGTGCTTGATTACCACAGAAATTTAAAGTGACTGCAGTCCCCTATAAAGACCCCAGAATCTTTGTGAGGACACCGTTTTCTGTATTTTTCTTTAAAAGATACATTCGTGAGTTGGATCTCCATATGCAGTTCATAGTAAAAGAAGCACAGCACACCTGCAAACAGAGCCTCCAGCTCCTCGCTCTTGTTGGGAACGATGTTGTTGGTGGATGGGACGAAGGTGCAGCAGGGACAGTGAACGCCCAGCTTCAGGCCCAGATTATTCTCTGAAGCAGGAAAGCAGACTTGTTGGGGTGAAACTAATACAAAGACCAAAGATCATAATGAAACATGTGTCACTGAAGCTGACCTGGATCTGACACCCAGTCCTTTATTGTTTCTGTGACGTCCACAGAGATCCAGGATCCTTTGGCCCTGGGCTGAACAGTACGAGAGTCAATGTACCGCTGAGTGGAGGTACTGTCTTCATCTGGCCTCAGCAGCTGATGTGACAAAGGACAAGATAATGTAAGGCCGTCAAACCGTACAGAAGAACACACATTTTTACCTCCATTATCTGTCTCCTAATAGTCTTGCTGGCCTGGGGCCCACAGCACAAATGTGTTTTTCATGTTTTTGTTTGCCTCCTGTGATTTGTTTGGTCTTACCTGATAGATCTCCACTCTCTGCTCCGAGGCCCGAGCCTGCGGGTTAGGAGCTCTGAAGATCCTGAACTCGGCCTTGACCATGGTGCTGTTAGTCAGGTCGACTCCGCTGACATCAAAGTGGACGACTCTGTAATGGGGGTTTGGAGCTACTGGCTGCACCGCATCTGAAGAAGAATAGCAAGTGAAAGGGTTACTAAAGCTCCAGCGACATCTCGTGCCTTTAGACAATGTTGTATTTATACAACTGGTTAAAACTGCTCTGTGGGACTGATGCATTGTCTCGGACATAATTACTACTGATGAGCGTCTTCAAACTAAATTACAGGTTTGTAACCGAATGTGTCGTGTCTTATGTTTAATATATGGCTGATTATTGTGTTCTTGGATTTCACGGTATACTATACATCACCTACCACCAAGACTGCATTGTAATTATGCAGCATGTAGCATCGAGCACCATTAATCTTAAAATGAGGCCCATCAACAGCAGCTCTGTTTATGTGACAGCTGCTGGCCACAGTTTGACTCCATAAAGCTGCTCCTCAAGGTTTCATCTACTGTGGTGTTTACAGCCTCATGCACTGATTTAAATAGGAAACGACAGGAAAACAATAACAAGCACAGATTTAAAGTATCTGGAATTTAATTCTTCTGTTTTGTGATTCTGAACTCTTAATAGAAACAGGTTTATATTTATATTGAAGTTCTTCACTATTTAAAAACTGTCTGATACACCATCCAAAATCACAGTATACTGCATGTTTTAAGGGAACATAAGATACTGTGATTTGGATGCATTGTAGAAGCTTCTGTGTCCCTCTGAGGACCCCGGGCCACATATTGAAAACCCCTGTCACTTGTTGGACTCACTTGTGTCGGTGCGCGGCGGCAGCATGTCGATCCTCTGCACCTCTTTGGCGTAATAGTCCTCCTCGCTGCTCTCGCGCTCGCACGCGGACTCGGCCAGCCGCGCGCGCTCCTTGAGCAGCTCCCGCGTGCTGTTGTACAGCAGCATGACCTCCGGGGGCACCGTGCCAGACGGCGGGGCCTCGTCGTCCTCTGGCGGGCTGCGGATGCGGAGCTTGCTGAGTATCTGTCCGCGCACCGCCTCGATGCGACGAGACTTCTGCGCGTCCAGGTTGATAGACTGGCACGTGTTGATGCCCTCAACCTGCAACACACCGGAGAACCGGAGCAGCAGCAGCAGCGCGACACGGGAGAGCCACATTGTCCGAGCAGGAGATGCAGGAGACAGAAAATACAGCTGCTGCGTCTCAAGCGGAGAATAACGTGCGCACAAAAAGAGACGTAACCCTCCGAAACTTCAGTCTGCACTCTTTCAAACTCTCAGTGTCCAGTTATAATAAGTTATTTTGTTCAAATACGCTTCACGTGCAGAAGAAACACACACCTGTTGACTTCACACCTCTGCTACGGTGAATGTAAAACACTTTGACGCGTGCGCCCGCTTGTTTTAAAACCAGACACGCAACGACGCATTGTCGCTTATTCTTTAGCAACTACATTCAAGTTACTAAGAATTACAAATGTAAGGTAAAAAAAACAACAACAAAACATTACGTCTGCATCACTCTTTCAACAAACACTAATGTAAAACTTTTACATTTGTCTGACGCATCAGTTCCAGTCTCGTGCGCTCAAAAGCTCTGATGTCTCGTGCCGGTGCATGCGCGTTCACAGACTGTAAAGGTGAAAGTAGTTAACAAGAGCCTGATTTTAGAGTTTAATCCTTCTCCGTTTCCCGTCGTCCATCCTCAGATTAGTGAACAGCTTTCAGGGGAAAATGCTCCTCACGGGAGCTCAGCCCATGTCGCAGAAGCTCCAAATAAAAACCTGCGCGGCGCACTTTATCTGAAGCAGCACGGCTCCGGTGCTTTTACCTCCCAAAGAGCCATCTGTGGAGCAAAATACCGGCCCATGCCCGCTTCCAGAAAATCTACTTACAGCTTAAAAAACTCAACGAGGTCCTCCCATTCCCAGTTATAGGTAAACAGAAAGATGCCTGCACCAAAACGTATAGGAAAAAAAAGTGATGATTTATGTTGGAAAAACCATGGTGGGCCTGTTAATCCCCCTCATATAAACATTAAAACACGGAAAACGTCAGACGACATGAAAAGACATGACGCAGAAAAACATATGAAAGAAGTCCTTGTTTTCAAAAAGAGGAAACTTTACACTGATTCACAGATCCCTGCTTTAAATGAGCTCCGGCCTGCTGTGAGCTGGGCTGAAAGCTCTGCCGAAAACACAGACCTGCTGCATGATGTGACTCCTTTCTTCTGCAGATCCTCTGTGAGAGACGCACAGATCCCCGCACACAGAGAGGGAGGAGGAGGAGGAGGAGGAGGCCACCAGAGTGAAGAGTGTGTGTGATTCTGTAGGCAAAAAGCATCTTCCTCTCACCACGCACACACAGCTGCACATTTTGCAATGATTTCTGCACAGAAACCAGAAAAGGTAAACATCCACCTTCCAGCTTAAAGGAGCTGCAGCTGGTTAGCTTAGCATAAAGGTGAAGTAGGCAGCATAATGTAAAAGTCACTAACAGTGCTGTTATAAAGTGGGCAGGTTTAGCAGGTCATAAAGTTTGAAACTTTTGGGTGCATCTTCTGGTGGTGATGACGGGTCACTAACACAAAGCAGCTTTTACAGTCCAAACTAAGATGATGAACCTGAAAGACATCATTAGTCCACTTTTGTGTCAAAAACTCCAATTTAAACCAGCTAGTTTGCTCATTAGACTGTTTAAAGAAGTGAGGAGGAGTCCGAGGGCCTCTGCAGCTTTAACACCAGGCAGAAAACCTTCAAGTGTTACAAGACGTTTGTCTTCTATTTGAAACTTTACTTCTTCTTCATTAAATTTGAGGATCAGACGGGTTTGTTTTCAGTTTTCATTGGCTCTATTTTTGTAGCTTTGTGACTGGCATAGCACCATGTGTGTCAGATTTAAAACAGACGGTGAATTGCTGATGAATTTAATCATCATGTGTGAACTCATTGGAAGAGCTTGAATGTTACAGATGTTCATTTAGTGGATAAATTTCAGCAACACGGCTCACACATCCAAACAAAAGTCCATTCAAGGACACACACTGACTGTGCCGTGTGGGAACAGCAGAGATATGAATGCAACAATAAAAATACAGTGACATTACTCCCAACAGAGCTGCATTTTTATACTTAGTGCAGGTTGATCAAGGACACATGCTGATACATGTTACATTTGAATACCCTTCTCTCACAGCTCAAGTGAGAATGACATTGATCTATTAAATATTTATGCAACATTAAATGGTATAAAGGGGAAATAAGAGGTCTTTTCCTCTCGTTTCCAAATGCAGAAGCTCAGCTTCTGCTTTGACTTGTTCCGATAGTTAAAGGCTTCATTTTATTAAACCACTTCAATCCTTTTTATCTTTATCTTTTAAAGCTTTGAGTCTCTGCTCCTTTCTTTTCCTCTTCAGTCTTATTGTTAATTACAGCTCAGAACTTGGAGAGGACTGTTAATCTGTCAGGGGTGGCTTTTATTGCTGCTCTGCTGCCATCCCATTATACCGTTATTATAGTTGCGGGTGCAGGCCTGTAATTGCTGTAAGTAGAAGGGAAAGGTAGGAGAGACTCAGGCTGCCTCTGGGCTTCTGGTCAGAGCAAACCGCCCCCCCACACACACCTCATCATCAGCTCTGGCACAGTTTCTACAAAGATAACACTGCTTCTGACTCCTGGACAGACATGACCGCCTCATCAAACGATCAGAAAGGCTTGTCAACGCGGTCCTCATAGCTTTCTTATAAAAAGATCAGACATGTCACTTCACCGGATCCCGCCCAGGTGCAGTGTGTGTGTGTGTGTGTGTGTGTGTGTGATGTGTGGCTCAAAGAAAAAAAAAAAAAGGACTTCCTCAAAAACAACTTCCAGCCCGCCTGCTTTTTCCTCAAAGCCAAATATAGACAAGCCACTGCCACGTCATCTGGCCCTCAGCACTTTCTTAAACCCTGAGAGAGGGTGGGATGGGGTTCAGAGCCTGCCTTTGCAGGAGTTATATTTTTGCATGTCTGTAATATAAGTCAATCCATATTTTCCACAAAAACCTAACGATTTTGGCTGTCATGAAAATCTGGACAGTTTTATTGAAAAAGAAAAAGAAAGAACCCAAACAGTTACCAAAATAAATACAGATTGGTTCTTTCAGGGAACATTTCCATCTGTTATTATTCAACTCTTTTCCCTCCACTGGCAGCATCAGCCTTCTACAATCAGACAAACAGTGTGGCCTATTTTCTCATGGCAGCAGCTCAAACCAGAGTCTGAAGTCTGTTCTCTCAGAACACACACAAACAACGCCGTCTACACCTCGTCCTCATTCAGCAGCATGTTGGGGATTCCTCTGGAGATGGGAAACTCCCGCCCTGATTCTGGACACTGCAGACAGCCCTCGATCACCTCCACCTGTAATACACACAGCCAGAGACAGGTGTGAGACTAGAACACTAGACACCCCAAGAGCTATGAAATAAGTGTCTGTTATTAAGGCGACACACACATGAGGGTGGAATAAAATAAAAATATCCTGCAGCCTCGCTAAACATTTTCAATGATACTGGATCCAACTGATAAAAATATGATGGCACAAACATCATGCTAATTCAGGCTTCTTCCAATAACTGTGTGAGAAAAATGCCTTTAAATTTAAGGAACATGAAGCTGTAGTGAGGCGGTTTGGCCACAACACCAAAACTGGTGCACATCTTTATCCAGGAGACTATAAAACACATGATCTACACCAGCTCAGCAAGCCAAACCAAAGAGCAAAAAATTATGTTTAATTTAACTTTATATATAATTTATTTGATTATTTATGACCTGAGGGCATGAATTTAGCAACAATGGATCATTTCCTGCCAAGAGCTTCACTCTACTGAGTCACCTGCTGGCATTAAAGAGACTCCCATCATTTTAAACCTTTTCTAATGATTCATGCGGACAAAAATGTTTAGAATCCATCCCATACTTATAATAAAACTATTTCTGGCAAATTTGCTGTATCTCCTTTATTTTCTCTCTCTCTCTCTCTCTCATTAATCATCAGAATGATCCCTTAAGAGCAGCAGCATCCTGCTAAAAAGCCAGAGAGGACCGACATGCTGCCCAGTACACAATGACTACGTTTCAAAAATGTTCTAGGAGGAAGAAATTACTGTCAGCACAGTTGCTAGACCTTTAGAATTAACACACTGCATGCTTGTTTACAAGAAATAAAGTCAGGTGTGCAGTGTAACCCCGCCTTAGGAAATATAATGTTATACAACCCTGTTTGTTAAACTGGCCCCCAAACAGAGCAGAAAGTTCACGTTCATGTTATAATCAGTAATAAACACATATCAAAGGAAAACTCTTTACTTCTAACAGCACTCTGTGCACTTTCTTCAGGAAGTCCTCGTTTGTGTCGTAGTCTGACACCAGGTCTGCTGGCAGGTCTTCACGCTGGCCCAACTATAGGAGGCAGATTGAACAACATGTTCTCATTCTGTTGCATTGCTCTTTTTTCACATTGATATACAGAGTGTTAAAATCACCAGAATTCTTTCTTATCTGTTAAAACTGATAAAAAAAAAACATCCTGTCCAAGATTCAAAGGAGTTGAATGAAGGCATCTG
>JAVQJX010062431.1:0-12346 GCA_036025115.1 Ambassis agassizii
CCCCCCCCCCCCCCCCCCCCCCCCCCCCCCCCCCCCCCCCCCCCCCCCCCCCCCCCCCCCCCCCCCCCCCCCCCCCCCCCCCCCCCCCCCCCCCCCCAAGGGATGCGGCGTGCATGGGGATAAGGAGAAGCAGAGTGGGGTCTTACCTTAAAAGGCAGAATCCTGAAGGCTGGAGGAATGTTCCTCTGACCTGAACTCTCTGTGGTTTCATGCACTCTGCTCTCCACAACTGTGTAACTCACTCACATTATATGCTAAATGATGAAATAAAAAGGTCCAAACTGCCCTGTAATGTACCTTCACAAACGTCTTGGATAGTCCAGCAGTGAATCATTCAGGAATCCAGCAGGACAATAAACAGAAGAACAGAGTCGAGTTAAGTTTCTGTCAGCATGCTCGCTTTGTTTTTTTAAGGAGCGTTAAAAACAAAAAAAACACTGCTCATCAGGCTGTTAGAGCTCTGAACCTGCAGCCAGCTCCTTGTTATGGATGTGCAGAGTATTATGCTAGTGCTACATGTTAGCATAAAGCTAAGTATGGTGGTATGACATGCTCACCATCTCCTCCAGTTAGATGTACGTCAGTCTTCCAGACAGCCAAATGTGTCATGTCTGTGGTCGGTGCTCATTATATACTGAATGTGTCTGTTGTGTGTATGTTGTGTTACTATGTGAATAGTTTGTTTCATTTATTTCACATTTCTTCTGCAAGATTTGAGGAGTACTCACAGTATTTTGCCGTATTAGCTACCGCCTGCAGTCCTGTAATGTTAATCAGGTCAAAGAACCATCTGCTAGCACTTCTCTGCTTAGCCTCTCAGGACAGTGGTCGGTGTTTGGGGGCTGTGGGATGTATCCAATGGATATCCAGATAACTGCAACTTAAATCAAGGTCACATTAAAGTTGTGCCAATTCTTATCAGCAGGTTATTTTTTACTTCATGTGCACATTAAAAACAATCCCATCATGCTTCAGAATAGAGCATTCAGGTCTTGTAAATACCCTCGACACTATTCTTAGAGGTGCCATCTACCCTCCAGTGAACAGCAGCCCCAGGCTAACTCAGTGACCTGGTCTGATTATTAGATCCTAGAAGGTGATTGGGTGCAGTCAGCTCATGAGGCTGACGGAGAGGCGAGAAGAAAACATAGCAAGTGATGTCACCCATGTCTATAAGGAGAGGGAGAGAAATCCCTGATCCCATTCCACCCCCCACACCCGTCCCTCTCAGGGAGGCTGTCTGGAGGAAATGCATCAAAGAGCAAATATATAAATACCTCTGATGGGTGAATATAGATCCAAAGGAGAGCAGTCAGATGGGCAGTTGCTGCCCCGGGTTGGTGGCGTGCCTTTAAAAAGAGTGAAAATATAGGCACGGGTGAAAGACCCATAGAAGGAGAGCTCAGATACAGACAACTGGCATACATTTCTGTCTGGGCTCGGTCACAGTATCCATCCTCCCTAGCTGGAATAAATATGAACAAATATGAATATTCAAGGGTTTGTTTGCAGCGTGGGGCCTGTTGTAAATTAAGCAGATTAATATGGAAAGCACAGAGCTGTCTCCGAGCACCCATGCAGAATTTATCATTGGGCTGACAAGACACTTAACGTCAGTGACTGCATGTATTATGTAGCATGTAAATGGAAGAATAAACTGTTCTGTAGCACCTTCCTAATAGGATTTAGATTGCAGGAAACAAAGTCGCCAGTGTGTCTGCAGATTCAGAGAGGTCATACGGTTGTAAAATGTAACTTTTAGTGTCTTTATTTACAGGCAGCTAAGCACTAAAATCTTTAAACACATGTTTCCCACTCAGCTATTCTCAATCCTGGTTTATACTTCTCCATCCTGTTAATGCCCTGACGCAGCTGTGAGCCCGCCGAACTACTCCGTCTCTCCGCTGCATCAGTTCACGCTGTTTCACTGAGTAGGGGCGAGTTTCTCGTTAGAATGTTTGGGAGGTGCATGTCAGGTCTGTGCGTACGGCTGTACGGACTGAACGTTGACGCGACAGAGGGAAGTATAAATCAGACTTGAGGATCGCCCTCTTTGCCTGTATTTGGAATAACCAGGAGTTACTGTGGTGACAGCTGGAGCTTCAAACAGAGACTCAAAATGCACCTCAGAAAACTATGGGTGACATCATAAAAGGTTCATCTGTATTTATTTATAGCCTTTGGCAGTGTCACCTTTAGTTAAAGCCAATTAGGCTATGCTATGTGCAGACCAGGTCTTAATGAATCTTAATGTTCAACTTGATGCAAAACAGACCTCACAAATGGCGCGTGTGTTCATTTGACGTGATTAAACCTCAGGTCCAGCAGTGTGCTATATGAATTAATTTAATTAGTTAAAGTTGAAAGAGCACTCCACCCTGTTGGGGTCTATCTACAGACTTAATCCCAGTTTATTTGAGGACCTGTGAAGGCATCAGTGCAGCTAAATGAAGTGCACAGCTGACTGTACAGTAGCTCCTGCTTTGCTTTGCTCTACATAGCTGCATGATAAACAGTGTCTGGGTTTTGTCACTGAGGTCTTCCGGTGCCTCAGAGGTGCTGCTGCTCTGTTTGACTCTCATCCTCTCTCTGCCCTTCTTTTAGCTCACGTGCTGAAGATACAAACTCTCTATGGTTACAGCCAAACAATAATCAACAGTGCATTGAACCTGAGGTATCCGTCGTCTGCCAGACCAAACTGTATGTGAGCTGGCTCGTATCTGCACTGCATCAACCCCTGCTCGGGCTCACCCCTGAGAATAAGCTCTCCCTGCTCTCTGCCATTGTTGTCTTTTGAAAGGGAGCTGCAGCTCTGCGCTGCTAAAACAGCAGATCTGCAGAACACTTGAGCCAAAGCTTCATGCTCAGCATCCCAAAGTAAATGTTCCCAAGAAACTTCTACTATAGAGGCCCCGATTATCATGGTCATGGCATTCGGTTCTGGAACACGTAGCGCATGTATCAACATTGAATGATATCTCTCCACCAAGCAAAAGAAATATTTAACAATAATAATTCTGAGCTGTGCTCATACCTCAGATATTTCCTCCAGCTCAGACTGCTGGCTGGATGGAAGGCTCTGTATCTGTGTTTGGGCTGCTTCTCTGCTCCAGGACATTTACAGCAGGTGAAGACAAGAGGAGCTTTATCCTGCTGCTCATGTCTCTACTGTCCCCTTCTAGACCCGGAGAGCAGGGAAACGTCTTATTAAAGTCTCCCCTCTCATCCACCTCACACAGCCCAGGTCCTTCAGCAACACCTCTATGTGAAAGACACAGTGTACATTATGCAGTTCTGTTGCAGAGTTAGGGTGGAAAATTCTTGCTGGGTTTAAGCTGTGCTTTCTTTGGCATCGGTGGCCTCTGAGCCAAAGCTTATTCATCTGTGAACAGACAGCTTCACCTTAGCCCAGGAAAGTGAGGAGCCGGATCCCCCGGATCATGTGCTGCACAGGGAGGCTCATGAAATGTTCTTACACAACTTGTAATGTAAGGACAAGAGTTCTATCACAAAGTTATTGATGTTGTTTTCGTTCTCATACTGTTTACCATCAAACCAAAACTTCAAAGTTGAATTTAAAGCAGTTAGTGTTTTTTTCTGTTTTTGTCAAGTGGTTGGGAAATTACAAGGCAGCAGGTACAGGCAACACCCAGAGCAGCTCCCTCTCTGGGCAGTCGCTCCCGTCCTCTCTCTAACAAGGAGCGACCTTGTACAGAAAACAGCCACCTCATCTGGCCACACAGCCTCACAGCCTGCCTGCACAGGGAGCAGCTGTAGTACAGTCTGAGGGCTCTGATGGGTTGAAGTTAGATTGTGCTGTAATCTGGCAAATCAAACAAACAAGTGCTCATGCTAAGCAGTGAGCAAAACAAGTGCAAGATTGTTCGGAGTCTGTGGGTGTCGCACAATGAAGCGGCTGATTGCTGCATGGCAACATGGAGTCAGTTGAAGGTTTCTTTGGGTCAAACTTCCACCTTGACTTGTGGTAATGAGAAACTATTTCTACCTTCCATCTCTGGTATTTTTCCTTGTCTGCCCTCGGGGCTTCCAGAGAACACAAAGCCAGGAACAAGACGAGAGACTTCAACAAGAAACTAGAGCAGAAACATCAATCTTGGCTACAGCTCTGAGTGCTAGTTGGTCACACTCTCACAGATGCTGGGTATTTGTATTGGATTGCATAAAACAATGGTATTTCCTGGCATTTTGTGACTGCGAGCTTTGGCATCTCTTCAGAAAAACTTTTAATATGTTACACAACACACTACAGCACACACTCCTCTGTAAACCAAAGGGAGTTTGCTCGGGGTCCACGCCTGTCAAAATAAAGGTTGTCATCCAGTGAGTGATGCAGCATTGCAGGTATAAACATAGTAATTACCTTGACAGTGAAGGTTTTCATTACTCAGTTCAGCATATGCGAACTCTTTCACACGAATGTTGGGGTTTCCCAATAGCTGCCATCAGTTGGGTTTTTCTTGTGTGGGGAAATGTCTCCTCTAACATCTGGTTTCACAGTGGCTTCAGATGCCTCTGCTGGGCTGGTCACGCTTGTTTTTATGGACATTCTCAGGCCTCTGTGGGATTCAGAGAGGTTTGCCACATCAGCACGCTCAATGAATGATTTGCATTTTGAAATTAGCTAGCCGACACAGTTGGCATGATCTTTTTTCTCAAGCAAAGCATGTGACATGAGTAAGGGGAAGCCTGCCTCAGACCCTCCACAGGGTCTTGTTATGGCTTCGCCTTTGTGTCCTCACTGAACGGCCCGCTGGGACAGAGGATCAGCTGTGGAGGCCTCTGCTGAGGGGTGGTTGAGTTCAAGAGGCTGCATGTGTGTGTAATCACTGCTGACTGTCACTGGTATTGGGTCAACGTATCCTGTATTCTAACTAGAATCAGAAGCTTTGCCCACAGGGTTGTAAGCATGTGTTTTATGGCCTCATCTCTCCATACATTGTGTCTGATGGATGGTGTGTGCTGTAGACGGAAGCCCTCCCTCCTTACTTGAAACAGCTGATTTATGTCTGGTCCTGGACACTTGTGCTCTGTGGTTGGAATGCAGGGAATCTCAAAGACCCCTCCTCTGCCTGTCCTGTCCACACGCAAACAAATGCAGCAAGGCGCCTGGCTGGGCAGATGAAGGCCCACCGGTGCTCCCACTGAAGGGCAGGGAGGCAGAATGTAAGGAATGTCAGAGGCGAGAAAATCAATCCATTCAACCCTTCTTCTTTCTGTCAGGCTATAGCTGACTTTCCTTTTTAGGTTCTTTTATCTCTGTATACATATTCCCTGCAACAAAAAAAAACAGGAGGACAGAATTGGAAAAAAAAGAAAGAATTTATTTGTGTTACACTTTTAAAAACACAAATATGCATAGTGTCCCGCTGTTTGCAAATGAATTATGTGACAAACAAAATAGTGCTTATTGGTTAAACACATTTAAAAGTCACAAAAATAGTCTGAGAGTCAAGACTGCGTAAAAAAAAAAAAGATGGAAGAACACCAGTCTATCATGTAGCAAATCAAAGGCACGATGGTGTTTTAGCTGTAACTCAAAGCCCATGCATCATAAACATGCTGCAAAAACAAAGAAGAAGAATCAACACTCCATAGAAGCTAGAATAGTTACATGTTTTGACAATAAAAACATAAGCAGCTTTGTCTATTGTAGCTGATTTTCATCTCAATGATATATCCAGACACCATTTTGATTGCTTTAGAAGTCTTTCGCTCCTCATGGCTATATTTTCATAATTCCCTTTCTCCTCATGTGGGGCTGGGGGGAGGATGTCAGCGCAGCTTCAAGGCCTGCTCTTCACTGCGGGTTTATCCATTATGTTGAGCACATCGTCCAGGATGGATGGGCCGAGATCGAGTTCGAGGGACAGGAATGACCCTGTGATCTGGCCAAGGGAATCCTGCGATGTGCTCTTCTCTTTGGAAAACTCAAACTCAAAATCACAGATGCGGCCGTCCTCCACCCCGCTGTCCCTGTCCACCCACTCCCCGTTGTACTTGGCGAGGTCCTGTTTAAAGCCAGAGGTAATGTCATTGTTAAAGTGTCCGTATCCGTTGCAGTTGGCGTTTCCGTTGAGACTCCCACTGCCGTTGTACATCTTGCTCTGGAAGTCCCCTTTACCGTTAAAGCTGTCAAAGCTGTCGCTGCTTGTGTTGCTGTTCAGGCTCCCGCTAGCTTTATAGATGCTGCTGCTGCTGCTGTGACCATTGATATAACAGGATGATGGCTTATCAAACCTGCCTTCACTCTTGTTTATTTTATTGGCTTTGGCGACTGCCTTGGAGGTGGGCTTGTCTTCCAGCAGGTCCAAGAGGACGTCAGGTTTGGAGTGTTTGTCTGTGGTGGGAGACGATGGCTCGCTGCTGAACACCTCCATGGAACGCAGCAGGGCATCCATCTGCAGGATCTCCACCTCCTCATCACTGTCTGCTTTCATGGAAACTTTAGGTCCCATGATGTCCTCCAGAGGCTCCGGTGGTATGGCGAACACAGCAGAGGAGATCAGGGGGAGGGTGAGGGCCTGGCAGCCTCCAATAGTTGGGAGAGAGATGGCGTTCTTGAGCACTGGAGAGGGGGTTTCAGCAAAGGAAGCATCACCTGTGCTGTTTGCTCGTAGAAACTCACTTTGGATGCCGTACTGAGGATGGACGTCTCCCTTTCCTGGTAGCAGCTCATACTTCCCCTGGAGGAAGGACATGTCTCCGAAGGCGTCTCTCTCCCCGCCCCTTCCGATGTGGATGGTGTGACGAAAGTCCCCCAGTGGTGGACTGATCATGTCTGGAGACAAAATATCTCTCAGGCGACATTTCTTCCCCTTCTTATTGTTGCTGGGTTTCAGGTATATGGGTGCTTTTGCGGGCATGGCTGCGTCTGTGGAGGTGAGCTCGGATATGCAGGATGGGAGAGTCGGAAGTGCTCTGTAAGTTCTTGATGTTCCCCAGGGGAGAAGCTCCGGTTACATTCTCAGAAGCGTACAGTACAGGGCTCCAAAAATAAGAGCAGCATCGATCAGGAATGGCTTTCCAAGCGCGGCAGATGATGTCCAGCGATGTAGAGAGGTCAAATGGGCCCTTTTCTGAAATCAGAGACAAATATCTGTCAGCATTTTTCTGATACATGAACGTCCTTTGATGAGACCTGTCACAGATAAAAAGAAGTCTGGCCACAAATACAAGTGCCAGAAATAAACACAGGATCCTCAGAGGAAAAAAAACATCCTCATCCTCATCCTCACTCTGTCACAACTTAGAAGCCAGGACAGAGGAGAAGGATGGCGGTTTACGGCTTTTGCGATTCGCATTTCCACACATGAGCCTCCTTTGGCCTCCACAACTCTGGGATGTGCTAATGTGGAACAGCTGGACTGCAGATGGAAGAGTAGAAGCTAAAGAAAGGGAGGAGGGCTTTAGACAGATCAGAGCAGGGCAGCCTGTTTTAGGAAGGAGCTACTGCTCAGACACGCACAGAGATAGACGGAGATGGACCGGAGGGGCAGGAAAGGAGTTTAGGGGGATTTAAGGGGGGATTATTCAGAGCAAGTGGATCTTAAGAAGGAAGGTGGTGCAGATTGTGAATTGATTTGGCTTTGGTGAGCAAAGGGTTAGCTGAAAATTTAATAAGAGCTAAGATACCAGGCAGGGTGCACTATACATCATGGTGGGTAAACATTATTAAAGGGGTTTTGGATTTGATAAAAGGTGCCTGATTGCATGCTGCCTCCTCTGAGCTTTTCCATTACAAATCAAACAGAATGCCACCATGTTGGCAGCTGGATTAGTGTAAAAAGAATTGAGTTGAAGATGACATGGGGAAAAACACTCACAGTGGAGGAAGGGAGGTGATGCTGTGTGTTTGTGTGGGGTGGGAGAGAGAGAGCACTAGTGAGAAGAGAGCTTGCCCATTTATAGCCATATTTACTTATGAGAGGTCTGTCAGCAGTGACCGTTACACCGCTACACAAAAGTGCCTGGGCGGTCAAGTCCACCCAAAAAAAAAGGAGAAAACTTCCACATTCCTGCTGCAGACACACTGCATCAGCCTTATCACAGGCACTTTAAGTAGGCTATGTTTATTCAGCAGGCCCATCATGAGAGAAACACACGCTGCATATTGGAATCCAAACAGGAGTCCACTTCCTGCCTACACTGATATGAGGCAGAGAACAAGGTGAAATCTTCTCACTTTAGGGAATGTCAGTGCAACGCAAATAAACCTGTCACCCAGCAGAGCATAATGGGGCTATATATAGCTTTGACAAATACAGAGGGATGCAGAGCATGTGTGAGTGTGTTGAATGGCAATGCTGCTCTCAGAGGCTCCTCGTCTGTTGGAGTGTTGGTGCGAGCTGCCTGAGATAGCAGTTTTGAATGCACGCCATGTGTGCGAAGGAGAACGTGTTTGTTTGCTAACAGTGAGGGAGAGAAGGAGGAGAAGGAGGAGGAGGGTGAAGAGGAGTACTGCAGTGTTTGATGAAGGGAGGGATGGTAAAATCGGTCTCTTTTCCGCTCTTGTTTTTTGTTTTCTTTCACTTTTCTTCCTCCTACTTGTTTTTCCTTTCTTATAGCATCTCGCCTGTTCGTCGGCACTCCTCAGTCCTTTCTGACCTTGACAGCTGATGCTCGCTGCAGTGGGAAATTGGGCTTGGATGGGAAGTGAAAAAATGCAGCAACGAGCCAAAAGCTGCTTCCTGTGGAGCGCACAGCATATCCATATCTGTATGAACTTTTTGCATTGCTGTTCCAAGGAACTGAAGGTCACTGCTGGCTGCAACTTTCTCAAACATACCTATTGATTATTGGTTTGTTCTGCTGAAAATCTAACAACAACCTGGTCTGTGTGGACCTGCAGCTCTCCGGCAGCATGAAGAACACACAGCCTCATGCAGTACAACGGTTGGAATCGATAGTACGGACAGAAAACTCCCTGCAGGCTCTCTCAGAGACATCTGCTGTGAATCCTACCAAGGTCAACACATTTGGAAGTCAGCTGGTACGGTGAAAGCCCGAATCTCTGACCTTCACGTCAGACATCCTGCTGGTGGCTCAGTTTGGCTTATATGGCAAACATGAATGGAATTCCAGAAAACAATATCCTCATGTCAGTCTGTTGAGTCTGGCTGCGTGTGCATACCTCTGCTGCACACCCTGTATAACAGCAGAGTATTGATTTGACTGCATGTTGAGAAGACTCACAGCAGTCTTAGTTAAGCTTGTTTTGGCCCAAGAGGAAATTAATCAATTACAAGAGCCCAGCATTGACCTGCTGACCCAATGAATCCATTTATGTCTTTGCAGGCTTTTAATAGTTGAGCAGGTGTATTCTAGTAAATCCAGATTCACACTCTACTTTTGGCGCTGATCCATGGCGCGCGTTAGGAGGTGTGATTCTGTTGGCGCCGCTGCTGCAGAATGCAGACCTGGGTTTCATTTACACCTCCAGGGGGGGAAGCGGAGATCTGATGGCACTTTCCTCTCTGCCTGAACAGCCACCCAGTCATAATGGGAGTTGCAGGATGAAGCCAGTGTGTCATTGGGTCAGCTATCTGTCTGGGTATGAAGTGATCTGGAGCCTCTCCGGTTGGTGTTTGGAGGGTCGGAGGAGTGAGGTGATGAAAGTTTGAGTGTGGGGGCAGATAAACGTGGGGTTGGTCTCTGTAATTAAACTAATGGCTCGTGATTTGTCTGAGTATTTCTGGACGTCTTAAAGTCACGTGTGATATAAGTGGGTCAGTTTATTCTGAGAGACAGTGTAACCTCACTGTAGCCTAAATAAATTCCATAGTTGATGATGCTCACTATTAAACAAGCAGGAAGGCAGCTGTTCAAAATATGCAACCCCAAAAATATTCCTCCAGGACAGGATTACTGTGCTGACATGTCACATCAGTGCTGTTGAGATATAGTAGTTGTGGTCAGTGTATCACCATCATCAGGATTCCTCCTTACATCTCTATGAAGCAGCTTCATTGAAGTTTGCTCCTCTGACATGTAACCGTGGCCTTGACTTGTGTCACGCCATGAATAGCAGAAAGACCCTCTCTTTGGGGCTGTTATAAAAAGCAAACACACATACCATGGAGGGTAATGGTAGCCTTACAGAGTAGACTGAACTGTTTGCTACATTAAAAAGAACCTCAATTATAGGCAAAGGCTTTGCTTTCGAGGGGCCGGTTGGTGGTGCTGGGACTCAGGCGAATAGCAGGGTGGAGTATTTGTTCTGTCTTTCTCACTCGCTCCCCTTGTGCCACCCGCAAGCATGGCCAGCACATGCCAAAGTTATCCTTGGCAGAGATGAGCAGGAAACCGAATCAAAGCATATGAAACATGAAGAGAATGTCAACAGAAAAAAAAAGTCCTTTTCTTCCAGTTTTACCATAAAAACCTGCTTCCCCCGGGACAGAAAGGGCTCAGCCAGCTCTGCGTTTTAGGGGAACATGCCTGAAGCGTGTAGCCGCACTAAAAATGTCTCTCTTGGAAAGCTGGAGGATATCATGTTGCTCCTAACAGTTCAGCTCTTCTGTTATATGTATGAGATCCAGACAAGCTCTCACGTTTTCACAAAGACATGACAGCATGAATACTAACATGATCACAGAGAGAGAGACTCACCTCAAAAGGTGGAGACCCTGATCCTGATCCCGATCCCACGTATGACTGCTGTGCTCCTCAACGCTGCAGCTCCAGGTTGATGTGTGTGTGCTGCTCAGAAGCTGCTGTGCTGCTCCCGTGGCTTGTTGACACTGCCCTGCCTCCTCTCTCTGCCTCGGGGCTGCACTTCTGTCGACTGGGACGTCTGCCGGACAGCTGTTTTGGAATTGCTCTCTGCGGCTCCTATTCCCCCTCTGAAGCAAGTCTCCTCCTACACCTCCCCTCTCTCCTCCTGCCTCTTTCTCTCTCTCTCTCTCTCTCTCTCTCTCTCTAGCCGCACCTGTGCATGTCCGTCCCCCTCTCTTACCCAGAGCTGGGATTTTTTAAGCAGCTCTGCGGTGACTGAGGATCATACTTGCTTCCTGTGTCTTCTGTGGTGTTGAGTGATCATAAACTCCGTCTGTCTCACAGCCCCCAAAAAATAGCACTGTGTGGAGAAAGGCTGATTCTACATGAGATGCCTGAATGTCTCGCCTGTCTTCATGATCTGTACAGTCACCGTTTTTTCTGCCTCACCCTTTCCACATCTGATAAGACCTTTTCAGTCAGCAGACTGGACTCACGCTGCCTGTCTCCACTTTGTCCTTATCTTATCATCCACACCCCTGCCGTTATTTTACCAAACTGAACCTCTGCAACATCACTTCTATTCCTTCATTACTGTGCTGCGACACAGTGTGAACAGACTGCAGTACTGCAGCACTGCAGCATGTGCAGGGAGCAGGCACATGTATAATGATTTTAAATGTGGAGACATGAGACAGCTTGTGCAAAGGTTCACGTCTGATGCCCTAAAGTCAAGGACACGGTGGCTCCACATTTATATTCTGCAAAAAAATCCCATCACCTTGGTAACGGCTGCAGCTCAGAGGTGTCATCAGAATGGTTTCCCCCCAAAGACAGCAGAAAGATGGGGTGTGTGTCTGTTCTTACAGTGTGTTTCCAAAGCAGACGGGGGAGGGGTGCTTGTGGCTCAGGCAATGTAAAGAGGTCCATGCGTGTCCTCACAAGCCGTACTTTAACTGCGATCCATGCTTGTTCGACATACGAAGCAACACATCCTTTTGCAAACAGTGCAAATTCCCCACTGCTACTTCTTGTTAAATTTGGCCTCTCCATAATCCCCCCCTCCCGAAAGTGCCTGCATTTCAAATGATGGATGCTGCACTGTAATAAGTAGCCATTTATAACGCTTAGCAAAGTCTCACAGTGAAGTGAATGCAGGGTTTGTGAACAGCTTACAGTTGCAAAGACACCCTCTATTTAACTCACACAGGCGTTATTTAGCAGCAGTTTAAACAGCAGTGTGAATGAAGCCCTTTTTAACGCCTCCGGGGTGATGTCATCACGGCATCCATGTGGCCGGCACATGATCTGTGAGCAGAAACACACAAGCCTGTCTTCTCATTTAGGAAGACCGTTAAACCGTGGAAACTCCAGACAGACGAGCCCGACTACTGCTAGAAAAGGAAACAAGTCGTTTCCCTCTGAGAGATAAATGACTCTGAAGTAGCAGCGTGATGGGAAAATCAGTGTTTTGGCAACATGTTCTGAAACTAATAGGGCTTTTTCACAAACTGATATTTTTAGTTGTCATAATAGGATTAACAAAGGCTCAGGTGTGTTGAGGTACTTCTCCCAGTAAGTCATGATAGTGAGCAAAATACTCACAACTGAC
>JAVQJX010062472.1:0-15871 GCA_036025115.1 Ambassis agassizii
TTAGCTTGTTACCGTCACCATGACCATCATTGTCTGTGTGTGTGTGTGTGTGTGTGTGTGTGTGTGTGTGTGTGTGTGTGTGTGTGTGTGTACCAAGCAGCCGGGGGGGATTTCCTTCTTTAAGCTTTCAACTCCCACTGGGCTTAGCTCGACTGTATGAACCCTGATGTGGGCCTGCCTCTAACACATGGCGTCATACACATATATGCATACACACACACACACACACACACACACACACACACACATACACACACACACAAAGAATGTATACACTGAAGCTCAGCAGGGGAGCAGTAGTGCAACACTGGCTCCTAAACATTTGGCTGCGGACGTCTCATTGACAGATGTACAAGGAATCTAGCAGAGAGGGTCAGGTCATCGCTGCGTCCTCCTCTTCCTCCTTCTCATCGCACTCCCTCCCTACCTCCCTCCATCCTTCCCTCCCTCCCTCCCTCCCTTTACACAACACCCTGTTTGTTTGTCATCTTGGCTATCTCTGGCTCTGACTGGTGGCTGCTGGTGGTGCCTTGTATGGGGTAGTTAGGAAAAAATGCATGCCAATTAAGCCACATCGTTATATGTGTGATAGCTCTGTTGGCAACAGGAGTATGTGGTTAGGCTCAGTCTGGCATCATCAACACCATAAATATGAGTTTCCTGATGGACAGGAACAACCTGTTAATAAGTGTTCAGCACTCTTTCTTCATATGAACTGGGGAGTTTGGCTGTATTCTCAAATATATATTTTATTTTTTTATTTTTTTTTAAGACCTCAGGAGCATTACATGATGAGGCCAGTTTGTATAGGGCTAAACTGAACAAGGAGCTCAAACTGATGATAAATTTCATTTTGAAACAAAAAATGAGCTGGAACAATGTTTCATCACATCACTTACAGCCTCCCTGTTCCCTTTTCTAAAATTTCTGTTCCCTTCCTGTGGTCAAGGGTACAAAAACTGCTTCAGCAACTTCCATGTTAAAGTTTCAAGAAATGCTTTAAATGCCTTAAATGGATGTTGAAAATAATTCTTTCATTTGGCTTTTCATCCAGTTGCACAGTTTTAGACTTTAGAGTTTGAAGTCACTTTCTCTTTGTTAACTTTTATTACATTTTTTAGGACTATAGGGTACCCGTAATGTAATGCTCACAGAACCTGATGTAAGCACATCCACGTGAGGGACTAGAAGGGATGGTCCCATATGTAATGCACAGCACAGAAAACAAGATCATACTGTATCACCACCTGTTGACCTGTACCAAACAGAGCTTTAATCCTCTAGCAGCAGGTCCACAGTGATTAGCCTGTAGTTGTATACAAATTCAATGAGTACATAACCAGTTATGGATTAGTCTAGCTCAGAGTTTGCCTTGCTGCCAAAGTGCAATTAGCTTAATGAGTGACATATACAGCTGTACATGTAGCTGAATCCACTACTGTTCACCTCTAGCTTGGGAAACTAAAGCAGCCAACAGCTCTTTACTCCACTGCCAAAACACATCGGCGCTCTCTTTTCGCCAGTCACTGGCCAATGTTGGAGAGACGTGAGCAACAGGGCGTAAAAACACTTCCCTTGCTCTCCTTTTCCCTCTCTACCACCCTTCTTCTCCCAGGAAGCCAGCCCAGAGGTCAGCACAATCAGGACCCATGAGCAACAAAGGGCCCTAGTTAGGGGTCCAGCTCAGAGCCTGAGCCAAAGGCCAGCTTAGTGGGGCGAGACTGTCCATTAGGCAGGACCCTGGAACACCCCAGGGATCTGAGGTGAAAAGGGTTAGAAGGAAGAATAAAAACAGTATCAACCCAGACATACACACACATATTCTCAAAGACATACACAGATCATATGAGGCCTTGTTTGACACCGCTGTCAGTGTGCAGTGAAGGGGAAAGACAAGACCCTGTGACACACTGAGACATCACACACATACACAAACACATGCCGTGCACATTTAGGACTGTACTTCTCCATAAAAGAAAAAATATTTTTATCTCTGCTTTGCAGCTTGAGGTTATAGCATCATATAACCAGCTGCAACAGCACCAAATGAGCCAACCAAGTAATCAACTTGTCTGTTTTGGGGATTGGCGCGAAAGCTGGCTTTATCCTTGGGTGAAGCCTGTAGTCTGCCTTTTGGTCTGTTGTTTCAATGTATTTGCAAACAATGAGACCATTCAATTTCATTTACATCATGTTTGTATGATACAAACACAACTTTCATGCAATTCTCTCTGCCAGATCTTTCCTTATACTTCCTTTTCCATTTTGTCATTCCAAATACCTTTCACCTTGCCTCAATCTCTCTTTTCTTCCCTACCATGCCAATCGCATGATTTCTTCACTTCCTTTCACTTTCCCCTTTCACATTTATTGCCATAAATCTCCTTTAAACACACCTACTTCCAATTCTTCACTTTTTCTACCTGACCTCCTATTAGAGCTGCTGCTCCAGAACACTTCCTCCTTGGGTGCTATACAGGGTGTCAGATGCAGGCCACATATCATTGTCTTCATGTTAGCATGTCTGGCCCCCTGTTACAGAGCCTCTGCACACCCACATGGAGTCTTCCACCACCACTCTCACCCACTATATCCTCCTTCTGTCCTCAGGGTCAACACTCAGTTCTCTCAGGGCTGAGGCCACCAATCATGTCCACCAGCCCCTCACCTTTACCTCAGTCCCTCAGAACACAGCTACCCCACCAATCTGATCGACCTCCCTTCCCTGCCACCCCCACCTAGGGCTAGTCCAAAGAGCTGTGGCCACCAATCACAGCATGTCAGGCAGCTAGTCCTGATGGAGCATCGTGTCAGAGCAACACTCAGAACTGCTGAGGATGAGGCCTCCAGAGACTGTCCGCCTCTCTTCTGCTTTTTTTTTTCTCTTTGTCTGTCCCTCCCCTTCTTTTTCCTCTGGCGGATGACACAGTGAGCTTCTGAACAGAAATACTGTAGATACACAAGACTATGTGAAGAGGAAATAAGTCAAGTTTAGCTTGAAGTCACTGAATTTAAAAACTAGACAGTGGCTGAAGCTGAACAACCTCAAAGAAAGATCAGAATAACAAATTTATAAGTGAGAGAAAAAACAACTCTTACAAACTAAAGGTAAAATAACTGGAACATTTTCATAACTGTTACTATATTTACTCTATCCCTGTGTGAAATTTGTCAAAGGCAGATGACTTGACATTTAGTTAAGACACTGGATGCTGTGCAGTGAAGAGCTTTGTTTCCGTTATCGTTTTTCAAATGTATTTCTTTGCTCATCAAAATACTCATGGAAATATGCAAAAAAAAAAAAATACATACAGTAAGAGGTAAGAGTTCCTTCCTGTATTTTTTCAGAGAATAAATCTTAGGATGCATTCAGTATCACAAATTGATTATTATAAATAGGAATATATGTGTTCATATCAAAGCAGAGAGTTTTCCTTAGCATTTAATCCCACCTACTGTAGCCTTGGCATAAATGAAAAACAGCATGTTATGCGGTCAACTCGATGCAGTACGTAGCAGGAAGATCAAAGGTTCCCCATTACAGTAAAAAGTGTGGAATAGCCATGGAGAGTTAACATCAACTTAAGTTCATAGTTGCAGTATAATCTATTCATAATTCAATATTTTCTTTATTTCTCTCTTGATATTATACTGCAAGCACACTGCCAGGAAAAAAAAGAGAGGAGTTTGTGAGTAAATTTGCAATTTCTCGCAACTGTGGCTTGTGAGGGGAAATAGGAGATGAGGTTTGCGGAAACAAAAAGGTTGATGAACCAACAGCAGGGAGGAAAATGTAGATAAATGGCAAAAAAACGGGGTAAAGGCAGGACTGGAGACAGAGAGAGAATAATTAGGAAAAGATTAACAGTCACACCAAGATTTTGAACCAGAATGACGAAAACCATGATATGCTGAGAAAGCGAACAAAACATTATCTCTCTGTGTCAGTCTTCACTAACAGGGAAAGGAAAGCTGTGGAGGGACCTGGACCTGGAGGGCTGAAACCTCTTCTAGCTATCAATTGGCAAGAGGTGATGTACAACCCGGATAGGTCCCAGGTCTATGCAGGGATGGATGTGTCTTTAAGTTGTGAATTAATGTGATCTATCCAACAAGTAGCTCTTCAGGTGATTCCTTATGTGTGATAATGTGTATACTTCAACGTCTTGAAAGTTTTTGTTCAATGAGATTATATTTTTTCTAAATAATTTAGGCAGACTGAATACTGAATTGACTTACTAAATGATAAATTGTCACATTGCAGCCAATCAAAAATTAAAAATATCTCTTCTGCAAGTAGTATTGGGTGAAGAAATATGGCACTTTGTAGATGGGTGTGTATGTGTGTGAGGAACGTAACGTGTTTTTTGTTGAGTTGCTGACAGACTCTGTAAGTTTTCAAATGGTCTTACGTTTATGGAACTTGCTGAGTGTTTATCATATTATCCTCTGTTCTTTACAGAAAAATGGGCCTTACATACACACACACACACACACACACACACCACAGTGCGGTTAGTTAGAATTAACTGGCAGAAGCATTTCTGTGTGCGTTTATGTGTGTGTGCGTTCTGTCTGCTCTGTTTTTTCCACAACTTTGGGAAGAGATCTGAGAGGAAACGGACAGATTTCCATCTGTCTACTTCATTTGAAAAAAAAAGGCCCTTCTTACAATTCAAATATATGCTTTAGCCACCTCTCCCTTCCCCTCCCTCTCTCTCCTCCATCTTTCCATTTTTCTCTCTCCCTCTATCCAAGTGGCATCTGCAGATGACCAGGGCATCAAGAGTCTCAGGGGCTGAGAGAGGAATAGAAGGAGCAGGAGGGAAAAAGAGGAGAGGGTAGAGAGAAAGAGGGAGCAAGCGCCTCTCACTTCATATTTCCCTAGCACCACCCCAGTGTGCCAGCCAGCCTGCAGTCTGTTCTCCTTTGAGCTTTCTATTCTACCACTGAACAGAAAAAAAAATCAATTCATATTTCCATAATCCACACTCCTGTCTGTCTGCATGTCTTTGCCTCCCCCCCCCCTCCTCCTTGTATCCCCCCTCTCTCTCCCCTTCTCCCCTGGGGTAGACTAACCCCTCCACCCCGATCCTACGGCCTACAAATGTCATTACGCTGAGCAACAATAACGGCCTAAACAAAAGGAGGCCTTGCTCTGAGCTCTGAGCCCCTCTGCAGAGACTGTTGGCTGCTGCTGCCATATGCTGGCCAGCTCGGGCCACAGAAAGAGACAGAGACTGTGGCTACAGAGGACTCCAGCCTTCAGTGCCACAAAGGAGGAAAGCAGCCTTAATCCTGGTAATGAGGCCTGTGAATGCAGCCTTTATGTATATGGGCAAAAGGGCCAATCCCTCTGTACACAGCACGCTAACTAGCCATCTTAAGGGCTATCTTATCCACACAAACGATCTGGTTGACAACAGAATGAAAGAAAAGTAAGGTTGTGGGGGGCTAAACAGGAGAGACATGTTAAAGAGGAAGGATGAGGCCCATGTCAATACAAACAGTCTTCACTCTGTTTTTATTTTCTTTCTTGGATTTCTTCTTTTTTATCCCTACCACTTCCTCTTCCTAACGGTGTACGCCTGTACTTTCTTGCTCAAACTCTTCCCTGACTCACTTTACCTCTTACTCTGATAGCATGCTCTGGTTCTTGTGGGGCAGGCAGATATTGCCTGAAGCATCTTTCTACAAGTCCGTTTATTCCTCAAAGAGGATCAGAGAAGCAGGAGAGCTGTTTAAACTAGCTCGACTGCTGTTGTCAAATGTAGCAGGCCTACACACATATTGTATTGTATTTCTATTTTCTTGTGTGTTTATTCTTTTTTCTCGGATGAGGGACTCCACCAGTCATCTGTCCAGTAATTTACTCCAGCGCCTGCTCTGTGTAACGACTAACTTTGGTACTGAAGGAATATACTGTATATTACACAAAATATACAAAAAAATACAAAACGCTAAGAATCACACCCACATAAATGGAGATAGAGCTGCAGAGAATAGGATTTGTCACATGCTGGAGTAAAACACTGCACCTCAAACTCACACAGAAGTGCATCACATTAATACACATATTATTAAAGGATATATGATCATTTTGATCAACTTAGATCTAAACTGTTGTACTTTGAAGGTGAAGCCAAAGACAAGAAACAAAGACCCCCTGCAGGGCCAGTGTATTTTTCTCCTGGTGAAGAGCAAGCCTTTTAAATAAAAGCGTATTAAATCAAGTGTGCACATTGTCCCCTTGAGACCGCTGATAAAAATCTGTGATTGGCATAAAGGATAATTCAGGTTTAATTTGTAGTTTTTGGCTGTCATTTTTATCAGCAATGATGCTCACTGAGTTAACTGCTCTAAAAAAGAATCACCAACCCCCTGGTTAGAAATCAGGTCTGTATAACTTGTGCTTTTTTTTTTTATCTCCTGATACCAATGCAGCTCAGGGTTTCCACCAATTCTGGGGCCATCTTCTTCCCAAATTACAAATCCTCACTGAATATTTGAATCTTTTTCATGTAAGGTAACATGAAGCCAGGGATTGCTTTGGCACTAAAAGCCAAGCTGGCAAAGCATCAATGAATGCAACTGAATTTAAGATTTTTAACAAAGGGACTATATTTCATATGGACCACTCAGTTCCTTTAATGAGGTCAGTTTTTGGGGTTGATAAAGAGTTACCATATAGGATCCTTAGAGAATACATAGACAAACCTCTAAATATTATTCAAATTCTTTGCTGTAATATCTGTTGTGGCTACAGATTGATTTTTTGATTAAACTTTGACCTACCACAGGGTATCATGGGCAGATTTAGACTTTAAAATCAGATGGTTTAGATAATCTGGCTTGATATGAAACCTTTGGCCTGTTTGAACTCTGTGATCATCTGACTGATCCATCACATTTTATTCCAGAGTACTGTTTTTCTGTGATGGTGCATATGATGTTAAGGTCTGTATAAGAGACACTATACAAAATCTAACCTGCAGTACTTACCTCTAAACTGATTTAGGAAGAACACTTTCAAATTACAAACACAACAGTATAAATGTGAAACAAAAGAGAGCAGACAGAGCAGGACAATGAGAGAGAGAGTAAGAGACAGAAACACAGAGAGAGAGAGAGAGAGAGAAAGAAAGAGGAAAATGTGGCGTGCATTCCTGTCACGGTTGCATGATAATTACTGATTCGTCGGTTATTGAAGACCTGCTCACTGCTTTTCATTACCAACAACAGACGTACAGTGAGACAGAGACAGACAGAGGAGGAGAGAGAGAGAGAGGGAAGGAGAGAAAGCACTCAGGAAGCACCAAAGGAGAGATGTGGTGGTGGTAGTGATAGGTGTTGGGGCAGGTTACCATGGGATGGCAGGGTGAGTGAGGGCATTAGGAAAGGAAGGGAGATGGGAAGGAGGAGGTGGTGGAGGTTGTCTGTAACAGTGAACGAGTGAAAGATTTGGAGAGAGAGAGAGAGAGAGAGAGAGAGAGAGATAGGAATGAAAAAGCAGAATGTGTTCCAACCTGGTCTGTGTGGTCCTGGGGGAAGCTCCACAGCACGGTTGGATCTAGAGGTAATTGACAGACAGCATTAATCAGCGGGTGAGAAACACACCGTCTTCGCTAGCTGCCTCAGAACACATACATATTAATGAGAGGGGTGGGGGCAAGGGTGGCTGCTGTGAGTGTGTGCACGCACACACATTCCCTGGCATGCACACACACACATACACAGAACAGTGCACAGTGAAAGACAAGAGAGAAAGTGCCTTGGCTGTATCTGCTGTAAATATGCAAATCTATATTCTCAGTGTAGATATGATTGCTTATAATACACACCAAATCATGCAGTTTAAGAAAGTCGCATTAACACATACTCTGGTTTATTTGCTTAATTATTCCTGCATTGATACAAACCTAGCCAGGCAGCTGAAGAGATGTAAATCTTAAAATAAAATGCTGATTACTGTATCAGTTTTGTGATTCCTGTTTTCGGTACACAACAAAATAAACATAAATCCTGACAGATTACCTGGATTCACTGATGTTCCATTTTAAAATATATTCAAAATACTGAGAAATTAAGGAATCTAATAATTGCTTTGGAAAGTTCTGATTTTCATCTCATATTATAAGAGTAAGTTAAGAGATTCATATGCATTTCCCCTATAGCCAATACTTTAAGAGTCACTCTCAGGCTTATGGCATGTGGCTGAAAAGAAGCAGTCACCCAGCCATAGTCTGAACACAGGGGTCTCTGGTAAACATGGCTTCCACAGCTCCAAGGTCAGTCTGTGACCCTGGCAGAAACAGTGAGGGTTTGAAGAGACAAGCTCTCCCATGCCAAGTCCACTGTCATGGTTTTTTTTTTTTTTTAAAAAAAGCCTACAGGTTCATGAACACCCCCACCTGCCAAAACAAGGCTGGATCAGAAAAACGTGTGCCAAAACTTTCCATGAAGTAGATACCAAAGAAACAGTGAGTTCAACCTGTATTCCAAATACTTCAAATATTGTTATAATCCTGTTCTGAAAATATGGGTCCCAAAAACTAGGTAGATATTTAGAAGCAAACGGAAACAAACACTACTGTAGTGCAGGTCATATACAGTAGCACACCATGTTAACAGTAGCTTCATGGCCAACACACCAGGCTGTCTGTGAGAGGACAAACACAATGGACACATGGATGACAGGGCGCAGCAGAATCCATGATGCCTTACATAATCCTGTTGGATAATTTCATGGGCCCCATTCTGAAAAGAGCGGCACGGAAAAAAAAAAGCACAGCAGAGCTCAAAGCCCTATACTCCAACTCTGACACCACCCCCTCCCTTCTTCCTACCCTGTGATCTGCAACAGTTAGGGCTATTTTATGCTTATTTACTGGGTGAGAGGATGGGAACTACTGCTGAAAGGAGTGCCACTTAGGCAACCCACAGTCACTTCTTTGCAGTGACTGGCTAGGTTTATATGGACACAAAAATGGCCTCAAGCCCATATGGAGTCAAGATCCATGTGTCTGAGTGGCCGAATTGAAGATCAAGTTGAAGATCCTGCAACACATTTGCAATGGACTGCATACAACACACTTGACAATAGAGCATGTACCTGCAATTTTTGCAACCTTTAGTTTGCTTGTAGCTGTGATTACTGTTACCTTTTATATACATATTAATATGGATATAAATAGCTTCATGCCCTGTGTTCAAAGGTAGACATGCTTATACAAATGCATGACTATAATTCTAATCTGTTGAACAACAAAAGGACAAACTTAAAAAGCTATTCACAATAACTTGAAAGTTAAGTTGTACCTAAAGGTAAGGGATGACATTCTAGCACCAGAAGCTCTCTGGTTTTGGTGCTGCACAGATAAACAAACCATGTGGAGAGCTGAAGCAGAAGCTCTGACATCGTCAAACAATTACTTTGAAGCTCTTTAATCTGTTAACTAAGTGTCTGTTTGGCTGCACTGGCTACACTGGATGCCCTGAAACATAAACCCTTGCCCCCACCCCCAGACAAATGCTGCTGGATTCCTAGACTATGACCAAATAAACAGAGGATGGCACAGAGATACAGAGGTGCATGAATACACAGAGCAGGCAAGGAAAACTTTGACCCACAACATGCTCTTTTGTTCACAGGACATAGTATGAGAAATTCTGATTATCTTTTAGTTTTATTCTGCCACTGCATTTTACTGCTAATCATGTATTTCCTTTCCTCTCACTTTACCCTGTGATTCCTACCTCATGTGCAGTCTTTCTTTCCCATTACAATATTCTTTTTTCACACCTATTTTTCTCCAGCCATACCCTGCAGCTTTCTGTCCTCCTCAGCAAAGAAACCCATCACCCCTATCTATTTTTCTCACTTTCTTGCGTTCACATACCCCTCCCTTTGGACGTGCTGGGCGTGTGGTAGACGCAAGAGGGGGCCTGAAGGGGGTTAAGGCTGAAAGTTGAAGGTTACAGAGGTGAAGAGGACCCCTGCTGCTCCGCCAGGGGACACAAATGTCACTATGACAGATCCTGCACCGGTTAATCCACATGCCGCCCCTTCCAACACACACACAAGCTCTAGACATTTCATTTGTAAAATTACAATACCAAATATTTTTTCTGTTCAGATGGTATCAGAACCTGATCTGCAAGCCAAGCATGTCCACTGTAAATACATAGGGTCACTCTGCCCCTATCATCTCAGGACTTTTTGGGGGTGGTTACCCATTTTCAAAACACAGGCTATGGGTTTCACACATGCCTTGTATAAATGTTTTGCCGCTGTTCACAAGGTCATAAAACATTTTCTGCATGCAGCAGACAATAGTCACTGTCAGCTGCAATAAAAAACGACAAAACCAGGGACACAGGGGTTCTGGAGGACAAGAGCAACGGCATATGCACACACATCAATGCAACCAATAATGTAAGCAATTTGTGCTTTATCCATGGCTTCCTAAACAATCCTCAAACTCCCTTCATTTAATGCAAGCCTTTTTGCATAATAAATTGGGTTTGGGGGGATGAAAAGTTGATTCTTTACATCAACTGATGGAAAGAATTTAATGTGTGTTTACTGCATTTCCTAAAGTTGACAAAATCTATAAAGACCTGTGGCAAGCAGCATAAAACCAGCCATTTTCTATGACACCAGTGGCAGCTAGAGTGACAAGGTGAAAACAACCTATAGCATATTATTTCACCATTGTGGAGTGTAAACAGATCCAGTGGGTGAGAATTGAATTGAAATCACCTATCGAGAGTTAGATTCCTCCATTCACACCCGAGAAAATAGAAGTGAGTACATGTGACAACAAGCTCAAGGAGTGACCAGTGGCCCCTGTGTAAATGTGTACAGTATGAGTACATGCGTGTTTACAGACAGAGAGCAAGCTCAGGAGTGACTATTTACAATACGGTAGCTTGTCCATTGATCCCTGAGGGCTTCAAGCGTGGCTGACCTCCAACAGTCACAATGGAGGCAACATGCAGGTGACCCCTGAGCCGTGACACAAGAGAGGGGGTGCAGGGATTGTTGATATGGTTGAAAATCAATGTTTCAGACATTTTTTTAGACACCTGTTTTTAAAAGTAAGTGAAAATACGGCAGAATAGGTAATGGCTAGTGGGAATTAAAAGTGGGAGGTGGAGAATGAGGTAAGGGAGGACATGGATGGTTTACCTAAGAGGGGAAGGCAGACCTAAGCCTCTCTCAGCTGATACTGCTACTCTCTTATCCATCAGGTGCATCATCAAACGACTAGGGATTAAACAGAATAATCTAACAACATATGCACTGAAACATGAGGGAAACAACACATAAGCCTACTGCTTTATCTGCCTTTTCTTTAATTCTCTATGTAAATCTACTGGCACATCCAAGTAGGCTAAAAATGAAAAATGCTGGCATGTTCATCTTGGCTTGGGATTTTCAAGTAGGCTAAAAAGAAGCTGTTGGCAGAAAATGTCATTCCTAATGCTGCTGGCTGGAAGAAAAAGTTGGCACGGAACACTGATGTGTCAGAAACCTCACACTGCCCAGTGCAGCACAGCTTTCGTTATACAACATTAAGTCATTTTGTCTTGGAACTTAAAAAAGTAAAAGCTAACTTGCTTTGACTGACATTATAAAAACAGCCTTTTTTTTAAACTACTGGAAAAAGTATATGATGAACATGAAACACGCCCACAGTGCACAGGCATGTTTGTGTGCAGTGTTTCTATAGGATCACCTTAACAGTTCGATAATGGGGGCCTGAATGCATGATTCTGGCTTTAAAACCAAGAGAGACTTGAGTGAAACACAAAAAAACATAACCCTAAATCCAGTGTGAATACACATTTAGATGAAAGCCTCTAGTTTATAATTCTCTATACTATGTGAATCAAACACAGACTTAGAGCCCTCATGGCCATCCAGTGTTCTACAGGCATAAAAAATGCACTTTTTTCACCTTGTTCCATGAACAACTGAATGTGTGTTGTGAGTGAATAGGGGGCCTGTTTGTTAAGAGAGGCCGAATACCATATGGTGAACAGCAGCTCCTCTGGTGAGAAGAGAGGTTGTGAAAGCCACCGGCAGCCCCTCTTCTCCATCCGTGCTCCAGAGATGAAGGGATGTAGCGCCTGCCTCTCCTTGTTCCTACTTTCTCCCACTCCCTTTGCCTCCTCTCCTCCCTCTTTCTTGGCCAGGGGTTAAACTGCTGCACTCTAACCTCCTTGGCAATGATTTCATTCACTCCGTTTCTCTCGCTCACTCTCATCTCAGAGAGAGATTTATTTCACAGTATGTAGTGGATTAGGCCCCCCTCGTATGCCCCTGGACAAAAGCATTGTTTTAGCACTAGCCCGTTCGCTGTAACTGGAGGAAGCTACTGCTATTAAGCGTCCACAATACGGCCTTTGTGGACACAGGGTGAGCAGGACCCTGCCTCACAGGCCGTCTAGACTTTGAGCCCGGGCTGATTGGAGAAACAGGGGGAGAAAATCCCATCAGGCAGTGGAGTGAAAGTTAACTAAGGTAACCTGCTGTGAACCTGATGAAGATGTCAAGCCAACATATGGCAAAAAATGTCTATTGTCAGAACAAGGAGCTTTTTTCCCTCCAAGGGAGGGTATGGTAGGAGGAGGAGAGGAGGGGTGGCTAAAGAAAAGTAGGGGGGTTGCACAACCTAAAGGAAGAAATAACTGCAGTGGTCATCATTTTACTTCTGGATCAGTAGTCTTATTCTGTCCGGGAGGAGGCCCAACCCCTCCACTCACAATTAAAGGAGTAAGCAGATTAACTGCATCTTTCAAAGGCCAGCAGAAAGAAAACACACTCACAGATGTTTAAAACATTTTTTTCCTTTTGCCCATCAAGTCTCACACGGCACACTGCAAATGGCATTACATTTCATGCCGATTTAGTGAGCAGAGATTTGGAGAAAAGAGAAACTTCTTTAACTATGATATGGTTCTTAAGTTTACTATTACTGATTGGTCACACTGTGTTGGTACTAATGAGAACAGTGAACTGAGGGAGGCAGTGAAAGCCTGAGGTAACTTGTACAACTTCCTAATGTTTGATGTTAAACTAGTTACATTATACAATAAATTAAAGCCTATATAATATCTTACAACAAACACAATCAAATGCATCACTATGTTGATCTAGATTAGATCTATAAATAGGTCTAGGTTTTCTCAAGGAGTGATAAAATGTAATTCCAAAGCTTGAAAATTTGAATAAACAAAACAACCTCTAAGGTAGAGCCCGCTTTACCAGCCAAAAAACCCAACTGGCAAGCTTCACATGTGAGAGATGTTGGCCTGGGGGATTTCTAAGCCATTTCTACAGCTACATCTGAAGAAGATAAACAACAGTCTCAGCTGGAAGGAGAAGAAAGAAATAGCTGTATGGAGATGATGTGACCCTATTAATGCCACATTAGTTGTTCCGTCTTTCCAGCTATGTGAGAAAAATGCTTCAGTGGGATGAGCTGAAAGAGAAGAGAGGCAGGGGGGTGGGGTGGAGAGACAGAAACAGAGAAGTGAAAGTGATACTGTCTCCAGGCTAGTTGGGATGCAACCCAATTTCACAGCTTCACGAATGAGTGGCACAGCATATGGAAGCAACCTTTGTGACAGCTTCTGTGTATCACCACATATCAGCGTTGATATTCCCAGTCAGATTCCATACTGGTCCAACATTATGTCAAACACCAGCTTCGCATGACTGAATCTTCAGCACAACACACATACATACATACACAAACATATACAGCATGTTTGTGAGGAGGAGGGTGTTAGCTTCCTAAGCTATAAAAAAACAAAAAACAAACCTGTTATCTCCCAAGACAGACTCTTCTATAACTTTTCTGCTCACTGTATTATATTCACTAGCTGCAGAATAATAACATCAAGTGCTTACATTAAGACAGTAATTTGGCCTAAAATCTCAGATATGACCTGAAAACCAAAGCATGACCTAGATTTTTATTTCCAAATACTGCAGCAGCACAAGTTACCTGAGATAGTTCCATCTCTGGTTGCTGGCTGGTTGGCATATCTGCACGTAATCACACATTTCTCTCCATATGGCCCAACCATCTGCCTTAGTCAAAAACAACATCTATGAAAGCACAGTAAATTAATACCTCTATTATTAAACTAATGTGCATAAAGACAAACACATACTCAGTAACAGTAGCGTAACATGCCCTGGATTTACACCGGACGTGAAAGTGCACAACATATCCAATGCATTTTGGTTCAATTCACACCGGATGCGCTTCTGAAGCATAACATATCCACGTGTATGTTATAAACTCCCGCGAGATTCACAGCATCACGTAGTAATCTGCCTGTTTACTTGATGGTTAATTTCCTCTCTACAAGTATCAAGCTGGATTACAGGTTATTGAAACCTCTGTTGACTTCATCAGCACATGTAAGTACAGGGCAGCTTCTCACCTTCCACTCTGAAAACAGTGGCTGCTTGCCTTTTTGATGTGGTCTTCATAAAAAGCACGTGCTACATGAAACACTGTTTCTCTGCTTCCAAAAATGAATCTCTCCTTCTACCTGGCTGTGGCTGTGTTTCTCTGTTGGTCCTCGAGAGTTCACTGGCAGCATTTTATTCTGAAAATCTACCAGATTCTCTCTGGTGTTCTGGTGCCTGACCTCTTGCCTGCTTGATGTAGTTGGTACAAATTGCAAAGTGCATTTTGGGCACAACAAAGCACGCATCTCTTGAGGAACAGCACCTAGCTACGCTTCTGGCAGTCGCTACTATTACATTTGACGTTAGACACAACAAAAATTGCAAAAGGGCATATATGGGGGTGAAACCCATGGATAAAGAGGAAAAGGTGTGAATAACCCTTGTCCTACAGCTAGTTCCAAAACCAGGGTTAGAAAACAGTAAAAACAAACAGAAAGTGACTGCATGACTATAATACCTTTATATCTTTTACTCAACATCAGCTGTACGTGAGCTGAATGGAGATAATTCCAGGCTGAGATGGAAAATAACTGTAAAAATAACAGATGGTGCAGGCATGTTATAGTATCTTGGGACTTGCTGCTGTCCCACTGTAGTGTGATAAGTGACAATTTGTAAAGTTTAGGAAACTGGTGATCAGGTCATTGTCAGACTGTACAGATGGTTAGAGGAGAGTTGCTTGAGTTCCTTTTCTTGTCTCTGAGGTGGTGGTTACAGCATCAGAGAAAACACTGTGTGTAGCACAGCAGCTCCTTGAGGTTTGGAGGGGATCGATCTCAGTTAATGTCATATGGCACAGCACCCAGAGGCAGCTGCGTGGTGCTGATGACAGTGTAAAGCCTTGCCTTTGGCGGCTACATGCTCGGTGCTGCTGAGCTGTGATTTGAAGTTCACATGCAAAGGCTGACAGACAGACAGCTCTCAGTCAGTGAGTCAGACAGTCAGACAGTCAGTCAGACAATCTTTCCACAGGGATGACAATATATGTGTATCGGTTAAAAGCATACAATAGTGCCCAATCTCAAACACATACAGGGGTCTCAATGCTCTGTAGGACTGATGGAGGAAATACTGACAGCAAAACACTGAGTGAACTCTATCCAACCAACCACACATACACATTCACAGACACACACACTTCTCCAAAATGTAATTGGCTACAGCAGAGAGAGTACAATTTTAGAGAACCATAGGGAACTACAGGGAATACTTGTGTTGGCTGTTTGGAAGAAATTGCGGGTACAATGCAGAAAATTTAACCAGACTCCAAGCCCCCTATTATCCTATTATTTATTTGCAGTTCACAAATTTTAAAACTACATCCATGAATACTCGATTATGTCTGTGGCAATCAATCAGCTTTAATCCACATTTATT
>JAVQJX010062494.1:0-10787 GCA_036025115.1 Ambassis agassizii
GTGGACAAACCTAAAAGAGAAAGTAGAGTTTGCAAAGTCATTTATCAGAAAGTTGTGTATTTGTCTTAAGAAGCTCTGACATCATAAATGTATTTTTTTTATAGAGATGTTGATAATTATGTTGAGATTGAAGTTTTGAAGGAAGATTTTGTACTCCCCATACTAACCAGACTAGTAGTGATTATACATTAGCACTGTTGTAATCCAGCTTCAGTTGTTCTTTTTGTTTGCCCCTTGTCCTCACTGTGGTGACTCCTGCAAGCAACAACATGACAGACCGACATTATTGGATGTTAGACACTTTAAATCGCTTTTAGTTTCCTAGGCTTACTTGTTCTTATTAAACACAGAAGAGTAAAGGCAGATTGACTCTTTTCATGGTTTGTTGCTTAACAAGCCATCAACAACACCAAAGTCTAATCACTCATAACCGGTTATAAAAGGACTTGCTCAACTGACAGGGATTTTTCCTCCCTATATTTCCAATGTGCTGAGTGCAGATTTAAGATGTAAGCAAATAGATCTTCTTCCCTACTCATGAATTACAGCTTTCATTTGTGCACAGTGCGTCTTCCCCAAGCCCTTTGTGGATTTGTGGCATTGGAGGCTTTTCCATGTCCTCTTTATGGACACCAAGATGGGATTCATTAGTGGATTAGCCTTTTGTCACTCATGTTAAAATCATTTTTTATGGGTTTGATGGTGTCATGGCAGCAGTGGGTCAAATCTGTGTTGAAGGACAGTATCATAAGAAGGACAGAAAAACGTGGTCGCCAAAAAATGTCACTCTCATATTTCACGATTTTGGAACTGATTAACAACATTTGCAGTAGATTTCTGTGGTTAAGATGCATGATCACGCCGATATGGAAGCAAAGTACATATTGTAAATATTGTAAAGTAATACTAGTGATTTTGAAACTGAAAGACCGAAGAAGAAACTGAAAATGTCATGGTTGAATAAATGGAAATATGGTTGGTTGGATACCATGCCTTGAACATTGTGTCCACCATATGTGAAGTTTTATAAGCTGGAAAGCAGTGTTGTTTGCCAGCTTGACATTGAAGTTATAGGTTTTAGGCATTTTATTATATGATGGTGTTAAAATCCCAGACACAGAATTGGGAATACATTTGCTTCACTCTTTCCTGTGAGTTTTATGGTCATTAAGTAGATGAGTTCTTGTCAGGCGTCACAGAAATCACATAGCTTGTAATTTGTAAGCAGATCACCCTCCCGCTCCCTCTGTGTCTCTTTATGTTAAGTCTTGTCTGTATGGATGAAGTATCTGCATTATGCCTGGAGCTCAGGATTTGTTTGGCAGTGTGCAAATTCGGCCGTTATCCTTCCATGCGATCGTTTCCTTTCTCGCTTATCTCTCCTGGCCCCTCCAAAGTCACCGTACTTCCACACACACTGACAGCGATCAGTATAGCTTTCAGACGCTCGTCTGGCTCAGTCTGCCAAGAAGCAAAGGCCCTCCCAGGTCCCCTCACTGTCCTCAGGGCTTGTGTGATTGAGTGACTGGAGTGAGTGGGGGCCAAAGATAATAAGGGGGGAAATATAAAGACATGGGGTGATGATATGATAACCCCCCCCCTCGCTCCATCTCCCCCTCTTCCCTCTCTTTTCTCCCCTTTCCACCTCCCCTTCATTTTTCTTTCTGTTCTTCTTTCTGTCCTACCCCCTGATTTTTGTGCACCGAGCCTGTCCCACGCACCAGTGTAAACCAGAAGTGACATGTGACACCCACTCCCCAGTGATGTGCTGACAAGCGGGTACTAGAATAGGTGACAATGTTTTCTTTTTTTGCCAGACTGGCTTAAGTATGGTGAAGGGATTCATAAAGTATTTATGAAATATATTATGAATCATTGGGTCTGTGTTTTTCCTCTGTATTTTAGGCAGTGGCATTTGCTTTTTAATAAGTAAGCCTCACTGAAGGCAAGACTGAGGAAAGGGGTAAATAGAGGAAGAACTCATACATTTCATCTTTCCTGATGTTTCCTCACATAAAAGTTTCATGTTTACACATGTTTTAACCTCCTTTCACGCAAACATGCACGCGCACAATTAAACTTAGTTTCTTCCTCTCATCCTAAGTGTTTCTAATGAGGGAGCTTGCCAAAAAGAAAGGGAAAGCATTTTTGCTCTCAGCGACCAACAATTTTGCCTTTTCTCTGGTGTTTTTGAAGCCTGCAGTGGAATCTGGCTGTGGCCTTGATCAGAATTACATTGTGGAAGATGAATTAAGTTTTTTTTTTTTCTTCTTCAATTATCCCAGAGGTTGGCCAGCATTACAGCATCAGCTTACTCCTGCAGTGAGACTAAACTCTTTAGTTGTGTTCCCCTCATCACCACAGAGCACTTATTTGTTCTCTGTTGTCAAGCTTTTTGTACATTTTTGTCTTTGTATATTTTTGTTTAGAAATTATCCATTTCAGGCAAATATCTGATGCTTGTTTAAAAAAGTAATCAAATTATCAAATTGGTCATTAAATTATTGTCATTTTGTGGCATTTCCTTGGCAGTTATCCATCTCTGCCCTTTTTGTCTTTTGAAAAGAAAAAAAGGATATGTTGTTAATTATCCAACTCTCATCTTCCTCGCATTTGGTTTAAGAGGTGTCAGGAAACCTTCTTTCTCGGTTAGCTATTTTTCATAATTTCTTCAGTCACTTTTGTGAATTCCTGCAGACTCCCAGGAAACTGCTAAGTGTATTGGGAGGTTCAGGAGGGCACATGTTGGAAGGGCTTTGGAAAGGGGCCTTACCGGCCTCATCAGCATTTCAATGTGTTCTGGCTAGTGAAATAACAAAGTATACATAAATATATAGAGATAATGATCTGGCTAAGTCCCTATGTGTGCTGCTGTATTCTTATGCTAATGAGCCAGCCATTCAAGACCAACAATGGTCACATTACAAGAAAAGGCGAAGCACTGAAGGAGATAGTGTTCTGTGTGCGTGTCCACTGAGGGACGCGCACATGCACGTGCTCAGCAGGCCCGACTCTTCTCCCTTTGTGTCTAGGTTTTTTTTTTTTTTATTACATTTTCAATTTTAGATAACACTCCAAGAATAGACATCAAACAAAAATGAATCATAAATCGAGGTCAGGAGTGAGCCTCTTTCCAAAGCAGAGAAAGGGTTAAAAGTGAAGGTATCTTTAAAAAAGATGGGAAGACTGATAGGAGAGGAGCTCTTCTCAGCAGAGGGTTCACTGAACCATATGTAGGTGCCCACAGGCTAATGGGCCGGTTGGTCCCTGGCTTGCAAGCGTTCCTGTTTTCACACCACGATCCCCCCCCCCCCCCCCCCCAGACACACACAGACACACACACAGACACTGTCTCTCTTCTCGTCATCCTCCAGCACCCACCTCTCCCACCCTCCCTCTGTGAAAATACCTCCTCCACTTTCCTCTAATCTCACCTTTTTCTCTGGTGCTGACCCAGGGAGGCCCACTTTATTCCCCACTGCACGCCAGAAGCCAGCGTTGTGATCGGAGCCCAGGCCCCTGTGCTGGTTCCTCTCTCCTCTCTCCTTGCCCTGGCTGCCCGCCTCCCCGACGGCTCTGCTCTATTGATTTACTCCTCCAACCAATGCTGTCTGTCTCTGTTTTGCACCACCAGCGCCTAGGTCCCTCATCTCTATAACCCTCCCTCTTTCCTCATTTTCTCTCACTCTTTTTCCTGACTTTCTCTCTGTCTTTCTTTCTGTCCCCTCCTACACAACCATGGGCTAGAGAAGAAAAAAACTGACAGAACCAGAGGGATGGAGAGAGAGAAAGAGAGATAGAAGTGTGGGAGGGGAAACAGGGCCTTTGATTTTTCATTAGAAGCACCTTCGTATTTTAATATTGGGTTTAATCGGGCCCTCGTGCCTTAAAGAAATAACCACTGAGAGATGATCCCACGGCCTTCAGAAAGTATAAGGTGCTTCCTCAATCAAAGCCTGCCTTGAATTTGCCATTTTGTTTGGAGTTCAGTCGGAATCCCCCCCACACTCCCTAGCTGTCTCTTGGCCTCTCACTTTATGGTTACAGTCGTTAGGCTTATTGACTGATCTCAGGTGTACTTAGCAATAGAAATGACTTTGACAGGGAAATACACCACTGGTATCACAGAGGTACGCATGAAAGGCTGCTATCAGTAGTGTAGGCAAACTGTTGGGTATTTTCCCCCAGAGATACAAATCCTGTTTACCCGAGGGTTACTAAAAAATAGATATAGATTTAATTTTGAAATGAAATTTAAGTAATATATATAATATATTTTTACACCTGTCTCTGACCAGGCTACTTTTTAAAGCATTTTTTCACCCTCTCAAAAATACAACTCCTTACCTCATGCTCAGATATGTCACAGCCTCATTTATTACCTTGCTGCGGTTGATCAGTCACCTTTATTTGTGTCGCTTCCGCAAGACTCCTTGAGGTATTTCATGGAGGTGGAACACAATACAGTGTGCATAGAAGCCACCAAAGCACCAACCTGTGAGCTAATGAGAGGCCCCATGCTGTTATCTAAGGCTCCTCTGCCACTGCTGCACTTCTATTACGGGAAAAGAACACACACGGGGCTACCGTTCACATATGTTGCGTGCGTACATTCTCCAAAGGAGGTTTTTTCACAGGATGCAAGGTCTCATAGAAGCCTCCTCTCGCATACAGTATAGCCTTCGTGTACGTGTATGCACTCACACAAGTGCACAACAGACAGAAGTGAAGGATTCGGTGTTACCAAAGACCACAGTAAAACAAAGGCACAAATGACACCCTCCTGTGACAATCCCAACTGTAGCTGCTTCCCTTTGTCTCATAATATATCAAATGTATTAAAAAGAAACACTTAATTGAACAACCTCTTCCAATTTGTTTGTGTTAAAGGAGAGTAGAAGACAACAATTTGTGTGTGCGTTTTCCTTTGTGCCGGCTGTGTGTATGTGTTAAACCCCTGCCAAGTAGAGATGCATTATTTAAGATGCTGTTGTGATACTTGTGCCTGCTTAAAGGTCTCAGCTTCCTTTTAACGCCATGCCACATCAGTGCACCTCTGCCCCCACTTGTGGGGGGAACCAGAGTGGGACCTGCTGGCGCTGGTCCACACATCACCTGGGAAAATATCACAGCAGGGGAGGAAAGGAAGTGGTACAGATAACCTTTGAGTGTGCCACATATTTTTGCGAACAGAGACATTCTACTGCTCTGCTTCATTGTCATTTATTCACTGACCTAGATATTTATGTATTTATTTTTCAAATGATTTTTATGAGGGTATTTAAACATGTAGTTGTTTTGATTCTTTGTCTTAGCTGCAGTGACAGAGGCAGTCCAATGGAGCTGAACATGAGAGTTATTAAAGTCAAACTTCCCCAGTCACTCTCCTTCTGTTGAAAAAGCCTGTAATGGAACATCATATTATAAATTGAATATAGTTAATTACTCTTCATGCTATGCCACCAGCCGTGTGTGCAGAGTGAAAAGGAAAAGCTTGGGAATGTAGAGGGAAAAAGCAACTGCAGAGGAACTTCAGGGCCCCTCATTACACTCTGCCCCTGGGTATTTTTACGCCTTTTATTTCCCATCTAATGAACTGTTTACATTTTTCCTGCTTTCTAGGCGCCACAATTATTCGACTTGTCCTTGTGTCGCTCGTTGCAGTGGGCAAAAAGCAAGGAGGAGAGTTGGAGGGCATAGAATTGTGTATATAAATCTCAGTTTGTTTTAATTTAACTGTTTTTTTTGTAGAACTTTTGTTTTACATTATAAAGGCTTAGCTTGAAATTAAAACTGAAAGGTCATAGTTTTTACAATTATGAACACATTTTCTGTAAGCAGATGTTTTTAAAATTTGCTTTGTCTTTGTGGTTTGTGAAGAAATTAAAAAAAAAAATCATGCCATTTACCCAATACCTATACCAGTGCACAGCCATAGACTATAAAGGGATTGCATACAAAGAAAATATCCATATATTTGTTATAATTAAATTATCAGTTGCTGCTCTGAAGATTATGCTGAACTGATTAGCATATCTGATATGAATTGTTATGCATGCATATGTTATTGCATTTTGATGGGTAAGGAAGAATACTTCTTTTTCCCGTCTGTTTTCCATGTCAAGAGAGGTAAAATGTGTGTTTTTGACAGGACACCAGCACCTCCATTGCTACGTTTTGACGGGATGTGTAGTGAGTTTTAAAGGCAGGCCACTTTGCATAAAGTTAAGATGTACCTTTGTACTTTTCTTGTGTGCTTCCGGGAATAGAAGCAAATTCTCACCTAAGATTAAAAAAAGTGACAAAAGATAGACCTTTCAAAAGGATTAAAAAAAGCTTCTCCTTCTTTGTTCCTCACTGAGCAATAAGGTATCTTCTGAAAGCGCTCATTCTTTTTTAGATTACAAAGCCTGATTAGTTAGTTTTGTCTTAAGATGCAGAGCTCTGTCTGCACACACTGTAAATAGAATCTCTGCCTTTCTTTACAGAATAGACTGGAGAGCAAGGTACTGAGTGTCTACCTGACCTCAAGAGTGAGCTTGTTGTCACCCAACAACCCAAACTTATAATCAAAATCTGTTACTGTATAAAGCAAGTCTGCTTATTGTTTACCTCAAATGGGAAGACGGTATTCGCTCAGGAATCTGTTCTTTTTTTCCAGAGGGGAAATCCAAAAAAACTGTGTATACTGTAGGTACAGCGGCATCACTTTCATTTCAGTGACATTTCCATCTTTTTCCCTGTTCTCATTGCAGAAACCCGTCATACATTCATCTGTAACAAACAGCTATTTAGAAATACCAAAAAATAACTTGCATAAGGTTTGAAGGCGACGTTTGCCTTAACATTCATATCAATGCATCTCTCAGGCTTCCTCGTCTCAATTACTGGTGGAGTCGTTTTTTTCCCCCTAAGTTGAACTGCAGCTCTTTAAGATGAAACTCCACTTAAATGGAATATGTGGGTGTTTTCCTGGTTAAAAAAGTGGTGTGTGTGCGCCATTGTATAAGAGTACATGCTGTCTTAATATTGGCTTTATTGTCTTTCTTGTTATATTCCTTTTTTAATGCCTTTGGCACAGTAGCAGCAGCACAGTGACCATTTAGTTTCTCCTGCACAGAAGAGACTTAAAAAGTGCACTTTGGATAGATTTAATGTTCTTTTACTGCTTATACATTTTAATAAAAATGAGAATATTCTTGATGCATGCTGTCAAATAACAGTGTGTTATATAATAAACTATAAATGCAGTAATTGGGGGGAAAAAAACAATTGCAACACCAGCTTAACATCACATTTTGACATAGAGCTCTGGTGTAATGTGTGCTTTGGGGGTACGGGTGTTTGCTGCCAATCTTTTCTTTTCCCCACAGTAGGCGTTCAGTGGTTAGCTTAGGTCCCTGCAGTTGAGTATTGTTTGGGTGCGCTCTTTATCAAATGGGTTTTGTGGTCTGGGTCAATCAGGCCCTCTGTCTAGTCAGTAATTACTCCAGAGAACTGTGGCCCTCACCATCATGATAATAACAGCCAAATCACATCAGCCATGACTTTCCACTCAATGCTCCAGATTATGAGGAGAGACAAATAAAAAAAAATCAGCTGGCTCCATTTTGATTGGGTCCAAGCTATTTCAATCAAGCAACTTGATATCATCATCTTGAGGTTGAGAATTGGCTTTTTCAAGTTTGGTTTGTGCTTTTTGCTCATGGAAGGCAGCATTAAAGCACTTAATGCAATAGCTTCTTCAAACTTTTACTGATAATAGAAAGATAGTAGACAAGGATACTGGCTTTTGAAGGAAAAAAAAAATGTCCCCTCCAGGTAATTGGTGTTCCTCCACTGATTCCCTGTCTTTGTTATATTTATTTAGAGTCAATTACAAAACTAAAATAGAAAAATAGAAAGAACTTGGTGTTGAGGAAAAGTGATATTTTTATTCCTCTGCTGGTGTTCGTCTTTGATTTTTGCCCACCTCCTGCAGCCCACCTAGAAACCCTGTCAAGGCAGGGAGAGAAAGGGAAGGAGGCTTAGTAAACACTTTGTGTGTCTGCTGCTGGTGTGTATTTAGTTTAGAGGGCATGCCAAGAGGCTGTTTTTCCATGGGTCGGGCATCTGTAAACAAGCAGTACAACGGCAGCCCACTCTTTCACAATCGGAGGTGGCACACTCTGAAGTGTGTATGAAATGTGTGTGTCTGAATGTTTGTCTCTTTGGGTGGGTTTTTTTCTCTCTTTTTTGGGACATGGCATTCCCTCTTATTCTAGCCTCTATCTGGAGACAGAAAGTGTGTGTGTGTGTGTGTGTGTGAGAGAGAGAGAGAAAGAGAGAGGGAGCGCAAGGCAACCCCAAATCCGATGGGCCGCCAATGGGTGATGAATTATTCCCTGTCTGAGTCACAGCATTGGTGTTATCACAGAGCCTGCCACTGCACTGGGATGACAGCAGTGACAGCCCCCAGAAAAGATTTAGCGCTGACAAGTGATACTTCCTCATAATACATCTCCCTGGTCCTCTCCCCTGTCCCCCTGTTCCACAGCCTCTCCATGCACACAAGATGATTTTTTTTTTCCCTCAACTTGTATTTGTTTAAGTGGGCAAGGTGCGTCGAGGGGGGCTCTTTGCCACCACTTCTATGGCATAAGTGCACTAGGTACAGTAGATCACCTTGGAAAGATGCATGGGCACAAACCCCAACTCACTGCTTGTTGTCATCACATGTCTTGTAGAGGTACACACACATATACCCACACACACATAAGGCCTGCATGTGTATGACTCAGTTTGTCACCAGGTTCCATTAGGGGGCTCTCGTGCTTAAGGAATGCCTGTTGTGTTTTTTCATCAACAACAGTACTAAGCCATATTTCCCCACTTGTTTTCTCTTTTTGCTCTTTTCTTTCTCTTCCTTCTTTTCTGCTTTTTGTCCTTCCTTCTCCTTCTCCTCCCCCTGCAGAAAAGGTCACGCATTGCCTACAGTGATGAGGTGCGCAACGAGCTCCTGGGGGATGACGCCAGCTCTTCGGAGAACCAGGTGAGGCGCTAATCAGGGGCCCAAACAACACCAGTGTGGGTGGCTGACTGGCCCCTAGGGTGAGGAGGTGGGGCCCCTCACAGGGACCATCCAGAGCTGAAACCACACTATTGTCACCAAGTCATGCGGAAGGAACACTGCTTAATGCAAAGCTGGGCTGCCAGCAAGTGGGCTCAGGGCATGGGACCAGTGTCTGGTCAAAGCCAGATTGCGACTGTCACACACACAGACACATGCACACAATCACACAACCAAATTTCAATCCAAAACCCCAGCCTCACTACTCCAACTGTCCCACAGCTGTTCTCCAGCCGGGTGCGGACTTCGGCTTATAAAAGATCCACATGGTCAGGGTAGACGCACATATGTGCACACAGAATTTCAGAATCTTGTTCTCTTTCTGTTTTTGTAATTCTAGCAGTGGTTAACCTGCAAAATAGAGATACACTTAAAACAGTTTAGTCACTTTATTTATTTATTTATACTTTATTTATTACCATATTAAATCTTAAATCTTGAATTCTATTTATTCTCTGTCAGTTTCTTGTTTATTAAAAGACTGTGTGACAATATCTGCTCAGCCTGTTGAATAATCAACAGATAAAAAAACACATCAGTGATTTTCCCTCACTGTCACCAATGTGTGCAAAAGATTCAGACACACCAGTTATGAACGCGTCAATGATTAAGAAAAACAATTACAGTGAAATGTGATCTTAATTGCCCAAAATGCACCCCATGCTCTTTTAAACGTAAACTGCTTTTTAATGAAATGTTTTGAATAAATGTGGAGCGCCAACAAAAACAGTAATACATCAACTGTGTTTCAACATTGAAGACGCACTTACCAATTCCTCACCTGCACAGCTGCCACTCTTAACTATGACCAAATGCCTTTTGACTAATTATATATTGTCTTTAGAATCAGCTGTCAACTCGCAGGGGTTACTGTGTCTCAAGGCACACACAATCACACAAGCTCACATGCAAATAAATGCTTTGCACTTGCAAATGTGTACACTCGAAAAAAAGAAAAGAAAAAAAGATGAATGCACAAACGCATATTTGCACATTTAGTCCCACAGTGCTTTATGGGAGTATATTTAGATGATTCGCAACCAGGCAAAGCTAAATAAAGTTGTCTGTTTTTTTTTTGAACATTTCCCTATTACCATTTCAATGATGACCCATGAACTACACATCTTAGAAACATATGTATCACGAGCCAAGATGTGTAATTGATATGCATATTCCTGGCAAATTAGCGAGACACAAAAGTGACTCCAACATTTTATGCTGAAGTTGGAAGGAGGTTTGCTGTCAGAAATGCCACGTTTGAGACACTGATGGGTCCTATCAAAATCTTGTCAAGGAAAAGCAGAGGAAAATTCAGATCACATTTCATTTCAAATCTTATTTTCTCTTCATTAAAAATGTATCCCAAAATATTTAGAAGCAATATTTATATATTTAGAATTTACAGATTGAAAGGAAATATCTTGAAATAAGTACAAATAAGTAAACAATCAGTATAAAATAAATATTATGGCATTTGCATTTATGGAATTTTTTTAAAATTGTGTAATTGTAAAAGTAAAAAAATATTACTATTATGCTTAACAATAATTATAGTTTAGAGTTTTGTTTTTCAGGTTTATGTAATTATTAGAAAACATTCACATTTGTGAATTCTTAATTCACAGTACATAGCATGTATATCATAATAATTATCATTTTAATTTCACCATATAAAACT
>JAVQJX010062514.1:0-10467 GCA_036025115.1 Ambassis agassizii
GAGTGTAGATTGTTGACTATTGAAGTGCGTAATAAACTAGTATAATATTTGAGACCTTTTTTTTGTGCTCTGTAAGAAATGTGGTAAAAGTTTGCAGATAACTTTGGAAAAAAAATGAAGAGAAAAAAACATTAGATTGTATTGTAGTTTGCAGTGTAGTTTGAATCTTTGTGGATGCGTATTTACCTCAACATCAGTCATTAGCATTTACCTGCCTGTGCATCTCTCCGAATAGACAGATGTTCCTGCAGGTGGCCACGCTGACACTACAGCCCTCCCACTCTCATCCCACACACCCCACCCAAGGTGCCCCTCGTCCATCTCTGCACACAAATCAGTTTGAGAACAAGAAGATCTCCAAAAGAAAGACATCAGGGCGTGAAGGACCCACCGCCCTTCACACTGCATCCTGTTGGCTAATGCCAGTTCACCTGTCAGGCATTTTACTATAGATATAAACAAGAGTAGGACTAGATCCTTAACAAATTATAATATGGGGCAAGGGCTTTAAAATCTCCAAATTTAATCATTCTCATGCCAAACATTAGAGTTGAATAGTTTTTTTTTTCTATACAGAATTTTCCTTCTGGGATTGGGACATTAGACTCAAGCTGTTGTTCTTGGCAGAGTTTAAGGTGCATTGTCAAGAGGACAAAAGAACAAAGTTGGAAGTCAATGCAAGATAAAAGCTGTGTTGTGTGTGCTATCCAGTATTTATCCTTACACACATTTATTGCATCTGTGTGTAGCATCTGCTTTGAATTTTGAAATAATTGAATTTTAAAGTTAACCTATGGTGGAAATTTTTCAAATTTGTTACATTTTAGCGAGTGATTGGAATAGATCTCATTCAATCAAAGTGAGCAGGAATTATGTGAAAATATTTTAGCAAGATGTGAGAACGGAGGATGTAGTGAACACCAACGAAACCACACGGCTGGACCTGCAGTAGCAGATGACATTGATTTTGGAGGAGGGATTGCGTTTAGCTAATCGGATTAGAGCTACGCTACCCTCCCAGTTTCCCCTTTGTTTTGTGGTTGCTCTTTATCGCTGATCTAAATGGAGGACTCCCAGGCTCCTCCTCGGGGGGGTCTCCTTAGATCAGCAGACACTCACTTTCAGTACTGTAGCAGGGTACAGTGTTTTTATTATGCTGTGCAATCATGGGAGAAAGTTTTGTCTTTGTCCTGTGATCACTGTGTGATGCATTCAGGTGTACGACGTTACAAAAGAGTAGAGATCTGATTTTATTTATTAGTGATACAGTATTATTATTTGTTTGTCCTCTTGTGAAGCATTTCTAATCTTTTGTATCATCTAGCTATGCTGTGCTCCGTTAATACCATGTTACCTGTCACATTAGAAAAGCCCACCATGTTTTTTTTTTTACATTACCATAACATTTTTCTATAACCCAGAAAGACCAGACCGAGTCATGGAGTAGAATTAGATTAGATCAGCGTTGATGCCTTAGCCACCCAGGGCAGTTTCTATATATTGTAGCAAGGCTAAACGTTCTTAAAAACCACAGAGACATATACTAGCTCTGTGTAATGGTAACTGGATCTGTTACAGAGCCCCATTTAAGGCCAGCATACATCATCTTAATGTACAGACTGCATCCTGAATCTATGACGTTATGTGCTGCTCTGCTTTTCCTGCATAATTTCCATAGCAGTGCACTCTGAATGCAGCCTTTTAATTGCTAAAAATGCTAAATGTCAAATTAAGCTCAAACTAATGGGGTAGAAGGTCTCGCTGTGTGATCAGTGGGAGAGCAGGAGGGAGAGAGAGAGACAGACTACTGACGCATTTAAAACAGGCTGTGCACTCAGAAAACAGCTATGGATTACCAATCACTGCTTCCCACTACAGAAGATTAATGAGCACCCGTGTAGCAGGCTAATTTAGAACAATAACGCCTAATTAATTACAAATAATCAGCTTCTTTCTCCTCCTTTCCTTTTCTTCCATTCTCAGTGACTCACTTTCTTTCTCTTCTTTCCTTTTTTAATTTTTAATTTTTCTTCTTTCATCTCCAGCTTCCCCCTTGCCTTTGTTTCTTTCTCATCCTTTCTCTCTCTCCGTCTGTCCAAATAGCCTCAGGTGAAAAAGCAGCAAAGAGTGGGTCTAGTTTCACCCCCTCCTTCCACCAACAACCCATCTTTGACTTTCTGTCCTCCAAGCCCAGTGATTAATGCAGGGTCTTAAATTAAGCGTGGGAGGATTTGCCGATGCCGGACACGCACTCAGCACAGCTAGGAGACACACACTAATAGTATCTACTGCTAATCTATGACTGCTTACATGGATGGGCTCTTCCTCAAATGCCACTGCAGACCATTGTCATTATAGACTAGCAGTCTAGTCTACCCATATCAGATGGTAAGAAGACTGATGGAGGTTAATAGGCCGTGGGCAGCTGCACATAAGAGAGAAAGTTTTAAATATGCTACAGTTAGCCACAAATGGTCCCAGTGGTTTGGTGTAATAAGCTCACAACGAATGGACATTTTGAGAATATCTTCACTCCATAATTTGACATTTCCTCTAAACAGGATGTTAAGTTGTAAAATCTTTTATCATAACAGTACCATGCTTGTTGTCATATATGTGCGTATGAGTATGACTTAGCCTCTGAAAAGATAGTACACAGTATGTTGTGGTTAAAACCTCTCTTTCTCTCTCCTTCTTTATACTTTTGTGTATGAAGTGATGCATTAAATGATTTTCAGGAGTCCTCCTGAAAAGTCCATGCAGTGATTTCCTCATGTCTGTCTTTACACTGTGCTGTCTGAAGGTCTGAAGATCACTCAGTATCTGCTTTCAGCCTTGTCCCTTGTGAACTCCGTGGAAACTCCGTGGAATCTCTGAGTCTTTAAATGATATGATGTACTGCAGCTGATTAAATCCCTAAAGTCTTTCCACTTTCACATTGAGAAACATTATTCTTAAATGTTGAACTATTTTCTTAACTTTTCTAATGATGCAGCCTCTCAAGGGTGCTCTTTTTTTAATATCCAGTCATGTTACTGACTGTCTTTTGTTGCCTCAGTCCAAACGTGTGTGACATCAAATGTAAAGTGATAACATTAAAAAGTAGTTGTTTTAACATTTTAGTATGCTATTTCTGTGGCATTTAAAAACATATAGGGGTTGTTGGGTTGCAAAATATTGCATCCTGTTTATGTTGTGTTTTATACATGTATGTGAAGTATTTTGAAAACAGGATAAAAATATCAGAACATTAAACTTCTTTAGCATATGTTTTTAAATGAGCACAGAGGCACATTAGTATGTCTAATGTTGCAACATATTTTGTGTTTCCAGGTGACCTTTGAGCAGCACAAAGAGAATCTGTCCCGCATGTTCCTTCAGTACAAGCATCAGGACTCGACAGGCTCTCAGGGCAGACTTCGCACCATATCTGGCGTCAGCCAAAGTTCTGAGACTACAGAATGTGTTAATGGGCCACCTGCAGAAGAGACGGCCCCCTCCACCGTCATTGAGCTCACAGTAGACGAACTGTCCCAGAAATCCCCTGACTCAGCATCTAGCTCCACCATCACCTCCAGCCCACAGGAGGCTGGTGACAGAAGGGAAGAAACATCCATCACTGTGTCCAACATCCTCGCCAGGGCCGAAGAAGATGAGCCAGAGAAAGTGGAGGAAAGGTCCAGAGATGGTTCAGATGTTGGAAATGAGACTGAAGCTACTGTGACACAGAAAACTCATACAGAAGGACAAAGTGAAGGGAACATTCAGAAAACACAGACCAACGAAAGTGATGACAATCCGTTAACAACACTTGGCAACCAAGCTGTCGAAGTCAGTAGTGATGATGCACTAACACCTGTAACGGAGGATGAAAAATCTGACAAAGCTGAGTCATCAAACTCCATGACAGTGGACTTTTTGAATGAAGGAGACTCAGAACAACCAGAACAAGAAGGAAAAACTGAGACTGCAGCCAGTTTAGAAAATAGTGTGCTGGGTGGAGCTTCTGTCTTCAATGAGGACCTGGTTGATGTGTCTTCAGTTAGTGACCAGATCCAGCCTAGTGATGCTGATGAAAGCCAAGAGGAGTCCTCTTACGTCTCTGCTGCTGCAGGAGAGGAAGCAGATGAAGCAAACAAAGATGAAGATAAACAGGAAGTTAATGAAGGTGAAAAAAGTGATAAGAAAGAACTGGAAAGAGAAAGAGAAGAAGACAACGATGAGAAGCGTGAGGTCAGAATGCAAGATGAAGAGAATAACGTTGATGAGAAACAGGTGCCTAGTGTAAAGGTCCCTACAGCTGAAGAATCAGAACAAAGTGTCATAGAAGCACCCAAAGAAGAAGTTGAACCATCTTCCTCAATAACTGAAACTGCTGCTACAGACCAGCAGTCCTCAGATAACACACTACCCTCCCCAGCAGCAGCAGCATCTGACTCCTCACTCAATCAGCCTTCAGACACCAGTGGTGCCCCTGGAGAGGAAACCGTGTCAGGTGTCCAGGACAACAGCTCCACCGCCTCCAGCTCCGACACTCTGAGAAGCACAGACTCAAGCAAGACCAAAGAGATCAAAATTGCCAGACTGGACGTGTCCAATGTGGCCTTAGACACTGAAAGACTCGAACTGAAGGAGACATCTACAGCAGTATGCATCTATTTTTATTTTCAGTTTTATTTAATTAGCTACAGGACTTTGAAGTGGGTAAAACTGACTGTATTATTGCTGGTGTATTTCTGTAGGAGACGAGCCAGGGCCAGTTTACTGTGGCGACAGCAGCAGCAGAAAGTCCTTCAGCACAACCAAGAGAGGGTGGCCTACCTCCTCCTCGCTCCACCATGTTTCGCATCCCAGAATTCTGCTGGTCCCCCATGCACCAGCGCCTCCTCACTGACTTGCTCTTTTCTATTGAGACTGATGTCCAGATGTGGAGGAGGTAGGGTAACAATCTGCTGACTCAGATTGCACTGTACTAATGCTTTAGTTAACAATAATATTGATGAATTGAATAAAGATTTGTCAACTTGTAGAGCCTTTAAGTAATGGGCAGAAGATTTCACATATGTCAGGAGTAGCACTAGTAATTTGTTTCTTAATGTCTTTCTTTTCTTCAGAACGATTGATCTTTGAGTTTGCACAGTACTTGGAGGCAGATTATAGTTCAGATTATTGGTTGTTGAGCAAAGGAGAAACATGGACACATTTGCAAAAATGTGTATGTTGGTCCAATATATTTGACAAAACAGTACCTTATCAGTACCTCATTCTCAAATTGTTTGCGTAGAAAATACAACAAATGAAAATGTATGGCACTTAGGCCCATCGTTGAATTCTGGAATGAGATCGTGCTGAATGTGTTGTTTTTTTTGTTTGTTTGTTTTTTGCTGTAAATTTACTGTTTAGTAAGTTTTACTATTGTATTGTAGACATTTGCTGGTAAAGATGGCATTACCTGCTGTTACTATATAAAGTTAATGTTAACAAAACATGACCAGCTTTTTGTCTGCCTTTTAGCCACTCCACAAAGACAATTCTGGACTTTGTGAACAGCAGCGAAAACGTCGTATTTGTCCACAACAGCATACACCTCATCTCCCAGGTGGTGGACAACCTCATCATGGCCTGTGGCGGCATTTTACCTCTGCTCTCTGCTGCCACCTCTTCCTCTGTGAGTCCTTGATTGCCCGAGATGTGTTTAATGTTTGTACTTTTGTCTGTGCCTGTAAATGTAGCTGATGGCTCCCATCACAGGAAGTTATCCATCCACATTGACCTTTCCCCAATCACATTAGACTACAGTTAGCCGCTTCCTAACATTGTTAGTTTGTTTTTGTCTTGTCTGACCTCAGTGACTGCAGCACTCTTACATCATTCTTTGCTTTTGCCAATGACCTGAAATTGGTTCATGCTTGGTTCCATTATAATTCAGTTACAATGGGTGTTGTATCACCAAATCTAAAAACTGAATGTGAGCCATACGGTGTTTTCAGTATGGCTGTCATATGTTACACATATGACTTACTGTCATATATATACTCATTGTGATTTCTCTCTCCTACCAGCATGAATTGGAGAACATTGAGCCATCCCAAGGGTTGGCAATGGAAGCTTCAGTCACCTTCTTACAGCGCCTCATCAACCTTGTGGATGTTCTCATCTTTGCCAGCTCCCTCAACTTCACAGAGATAGAAGCTGAGAAAAACATGTCATCAGGGGGAATCCTACGTCAATGCCTTCGTCTCGGTAGGCAGATAATTATTTCTCACATGACACTGCTAAGTTCATGCCTCTGCATATCAAGCTTTATTCATTGTTATGTTTAACATACACGTGAACATGTGAAGGGAATTCTGTAAGGGTTTGTCAGTCAAAGTATAAAAAATACACCCATCTGGTTTGTTGAAATGTATCTGCATTCTGACCTATGTTTATCCTCTGCTGCATTTCTTTTTTTGAATTTTAGCTTTACTAATACTCTCTTTTTTCTCCCCTTTTTCATTCATTGATCTGTCTCACATTAGCCAGCCGTAGCTTTGACATTGGGCCCCAGTCATGGCTCCGCATGGCCCTCCTCTCTGTATTCTTGGCCTTTCTTCCTCTGCTCTCATCTCCTCATCTCATTTACCTCGCTCATATCACTGCTCTCCTATCTTGTTATAATAACCCTTGTGCACAGCATCACTTGAAAATGGCTGCTAGCATGATATAGTGAGTTGTCCATAACGGCCTTGGCTCTACTGTACTGTGCAGCATAGCCTGAGGGCTTTTTCTTGCCGTCTGTTCAAGGCTATTAAAGTTTCCTCTGACAGCATCAAAAGCCAAGCCTCACAATCACTGAATAAAAGATATTGAAATTGGTACATTATTCATTTTTTCACCTTTTCAGCAAAGACAGATCAACATGGTGTACACACATTCAGATTTAGAAGGAGCTTACTTTCTACACTGACTTTTCTTCAGTGCTTTGCCTTGTAATGGCACATATCTGCTTTTGCTTGGGTGATGTGGTTACAAAACAAAAGGCCTGTGAAAATTCAAACTTGTTATCCAAGAGACCACTTCTTCTCTCAGATAATATTTCTGCTGCTGAGGTTTTGTAGGAAAGTGATGCCACTACAGTACAGGTTCAGTTTTTAGAAGGCAGCCGTTATGAAATGAATATTTGATGAGGTATGCGCTCCCCATTGCTGGCACCTAATCTGATTTTGGAAAACTGTAACAAGGTTTTAGCGTCTCCACCCCTCCCTTTCCCTCTCTTTTTTATAAATGGCCGTATGAAAGAGTGGCCCTAATGGAAAAAGCGAGCCCATTTCCAGACGGAATAATTCCCCCCTTCGTAATCTAAATGCCTCAGAGTTAACATTTGTCAGTTGTCAAGCACAGCGCAGTGGGGGTTGGGAGGGGCTCCTCCAATGGAGGAGCAGTACATTAAATTACAAATGTTAAGTGTGCCAGCTTTGAAGGTACCTAAAGTTGTCGGACTACAAGATATTCTTTGTGGCTAAGGACATATCTTGTTGCCTACTCAGCACGTGCACACCCTAGCAGTGTCATTAGTTATGGGAGCTGCACACAGTGGGTGTGATTCAAGAGCACACCCTTGCACTATGACCTTGAGAGGAGAGGTGGAGCAGGGAAGAGTGAACGATGCTGCCAGAGTTGGCCAGAGCACTGACCTTGTCATGGCCCCACTTTTTCTCTTTTGTTTTCGTCTCTCTCAGCTGCTCCTTTTCAGGCTTTTTCAGTTTATGAGCTGGATTTTCACTGTGATTTCCCTTTTGTTGCACAAAATTTTACTATTGTACATACGTCTCTGACTGTGACATTATTTATATGATGTCACATAATATCTCTTTCTCTGTCCTTCCCCAGTGTGTGCTATGGCAGTGAGAAACTGTCTGGAGTGTCAGCAAGCCCAATTTAAACATGGCGCAGAAGGCTCAACACACACTGTGCTTGGAACAGTCAAATCTGCATCTGCGCAGGCAAGTAACCCAAATAATATTTCTCAGTTTTTCTGCACATTCCCTGCTGATTTTAATTTAGTTTAACATTGTAAATAATATGACGAAGCTGTTGTACAGTGCATACCTTGTTTTAAACAGACACTGATGCAACATTTTTGACCTTTTTCCTGTCTTCAGTTTTAACCCAGAAAGAGCTTTGTCCTGTTCACCAGCAGCAACCAAGTGTTATTGCATTAGCTCATATCTTATTATATTACCACACGGGTTGCTATATGTTACACTAGACTTGGCCCTTTGTCATTGCCCCTTTTATTTGATGCAGTGACTTCCAGTAAAGTCGTGTTGGTCTTCCCTGAAACGGGTGTTAAAGCTCATTTATAATGCAGTGGCTCTATAGAAAAGCCATTATGTTAAGGACATGATCTCAGGGGGGATGGCTTCCCTAAGCTGTTAAAGCTTGTCCTGCTACACGAAGTGCTCCAGGATTAATAAACATCCTTACTTGCAGATAATAATGCTTTTCATGTGGTTTGATTTGTTGTGCATGCAGAGTCCTGTTGATGCAGTGACAGGTGGCGTGTCTCCAGTCAGAGACTTGGACCGACTGCTCCAGGACATGGACATTAACCGCCTCAGGGCTGTTGTCTTCAGGGATATTGTGAGTCGTACAGCAAACACATTCACATATCTACTCTCACCTTCATCAAAGCAAAAATTCTTTGATGAAGACACACGGATGGGTTGTTTAGTGTATGTTGTTTGTTTCAGGAGGACAGTAAGCAGGCTCAGTTTTTGGCTCTGGCTGTAGTCTACTTTATCTCTGTCCTGATGGTGTCCAAATACCGTGACATCCTGGAGCCCCACAATGACAAGAAACGCCCTCATCACTCCCAGTCTGCTCGGAGTACAGGTAACTTCTTCTTCTTCTTTTTTTTTTTTTAAATCTGTCTTGCATTTCTTCACTATTTTCTGTGTCTCTTTAGATAGCGGTGCCGTTTCGGGTGGGACTGAGGTAGAGAATGGCTTCTCTCTCAGGCGATATGATTCTGGCATAAGTGATGACCACACCTCTGCAGCTGTGAGCGAGGCAGACCTGTCATCCTCTGGCCCGACTCCTGGGCCAGACGCCATCTCAGAGGCCTTGTCTACACTGTCGTCTGAGGTCAGACCTGCTGTCCCTGCTGACCCAAAGGGCAAGAATGTGAAGGACATTCTGCGCAGCCTCGTGAGCGCTCCAGCTGATGATATCATGGTGGACCAGAGTCTGAGGCCGCCGCCATTTCTGGGCAGCGTGGGTGACGCGAGTAGAGACTCTCTACAGCAGTTCCGATCTTTTGATAGGTGAGGTTTCAGCAAATTTATTTTTTCTGCTCTTCGCCCTGGAAATTGTGGTGGGGCGTTAGTCCCCTGATGATGAGACAAGCTGGAAGCTTTGTCATTTTCTCAATGACCATAAGGTCTTGTGATTCTCAAGCTTTACAGTTGATGGTTTCATACCATTTATTCCAACATAACTGCAGGGAATCGCTTGAAAGTCAGACCTTGAAGACATCTGAGCTTGGAATCCTCAGGAGGCGTGGAAGGTGGATCTTGGAAAAACATTCTGTTACAGACCCCCTTCCCTGTGAACTGGGGGATCTTGTCTTGACTCTGAGTGAAAAAATAAGTGGACAGGATACTCTTTTCTTTGCACCTTGAAAATTATATTTAATTTTCTTTCTTTTTTAGTCTGTTCGGTCTATAAATGAGGTTCATCTCTTCTCAAAACTGGTTTAATTTGCATTACCTCTGGTGGTGAGTAGGGAATGGTCAGGAGTGAGTCTTCAAAAGCAGAGCAGGAAGACACAGACGGACCCAGGTGACAGAGGATGGTTACTGGTCTGGTTTGGATTTGTACTGTAGATTCCCAGACAGCAGAGGGGTGCTGGTGGGGGGAAGGGGGGGGGGGCAGGGGAGAGAGCAAGATGGGAGAAAGGAGAGAAGGAAGTCTTCATGGGGAAGGGTGTCAAGTCAAAGTTCTCATGTATAGAAAAAAAACATTTCTGCATTTTTTTTTCTCTCTCGCTTTCACTCACAAACACACTCTCACTCAGTCAGTCTGCCTACCCCCAACTGTGGGAATTCCACGGCATCTCTGTGATCGCGTGTCTTTATCTGAGGAATGCTTTGTCAGGTCTCAGGGCGCTCCTCATATCAGGGGATTAGACTGGCTCCTGTCCACTGAGCACACTCAGTAGGAAGAAGAGAGGACGTCAGGAGAGCTGGAGAGCGTAGACTAACAGCTCTCATGCTGCCTATGGGAGCCTCTTCATGTAGCTCTGAGACAGACAAAAAAGAAACTTACCCTAGCTGCCTTTTATGAAAGAGATGAAAGCTGTTTGGATGGTGTCTGTCTCACCTGCATGTATTTATTTTGTCTGAAAATAGAACTAATGGCCTACAGTAAGCTTTCATATTATAAAAAAAACATAAGCGAATAAGAAGTTACTATTCAGTTTTA
>JAVQJX010062574.1:0-12006 GCA_036025115.1 Ambassis agassizii
TTACCAGAGACACCTCTCTGAATGAATGCTAATGTTGTTTATGCCGGCTGAATGTGTAAAGAAGCAACAGTTTGCTAACAGCAGGATGCTTCATTACACATTTTTTGACCAAATGTATTTTATTAAATGCTGACACCTTTTAAAATTACCCACTATTTAGCCTCAGAGCTGCCACCATAATTCTTGCAGTGTTGAGATAATACCAATGCACACCATTGTCCAACCCAGAAGGATGATTGTAGTGTTTGAGGCTCAAAAGAGCAGCAGATTCATTTCTCAAAAACTACTTACTGGTTGTAACCCTGAACCTCTAACCCTGTACTAAGTCTTGTGCTGTTGGAGACAAGCTAAATGTTCTTTCTTTGGCAGGTTTTCATCACCTTTCCATTCTTGTGAGGACACTAGAAAAGCTAATAAGGGAAAGAAGAAGACTTACACACATACACACACCTACTGTAGCCTGCAGCTCTGAAAGAAAGAGCAATCAGGGGTGATACATTGGCAAATGTCAAACAAGGATTAATGGATTAATAACATTGTTAAGTATCCTCCGAGTACTGTCTGCGTTGAAGTTTCCTATTTTATTTCCAGCCCTCCCTCCGTCCTCTCTCTTCTTCACGGCACTAATAGGGAGTGTGAAGGGAGCTGGGGACGTTAAGAACCAATCTCACAGACAAAAAACTCTCGGCAGAATTTAATCTCTCCGTCCTCTTTCTGTCTCTATCTGACAGCACTGCTCTCCACTTCCTCCCCCCACTGTGTGTGTGTGTGTGACAGTGGTGTGTTCTGCAGCCTAGGTTATTGGGGCTTCCATTAAACCACACTCAGTGTAATCAGCAGAGAATTATAGGCGCCAAGGGCAAAAATACTCTGTAAGCCTTTTCTAGGTCTATGTAAGTACTTGCGTGTATGTGGATATGTTGGAGTTGCATGTGAGCACATATTTAGAGACCATTGTGTGGTTGTGTATTACAATTAAAAAAAAGGATACTTTTTTTTTTTTTTAAAAATAAGATTTTATTTTTATGCAGAGTGGACAGAGAAGTAAGGCCCTTTTCCTAAGACACACTCTTCTCTGACCAATTAAAAATCTGAGGGCTAATAGGGCTGCTGCAGCTTGTCAAGTTATTATACGGAGAGTGCCTCACTGAGACACTTATAGGACGAAATGCATGGGTGGCAGTTCAGCCAATGCCAAAGTGTCAGTCGCTTGTTAAAGCCTCTCCAGCAGCAAATATTAGTTTTGTTCATGCAATTTTCTAGGTGATCCAGACACCTCTGCATGCCATTTTATTCACTTACAGAAAAGAAATGTTATCAACTCTGTAGATACACAGCTGGGAAGACCTTACCCAACCTCACGTATTGCCTTAAATCAGCTGTAATATTGCTGACGGTACACACTGTGAGTGAATATGTGTGTGACTTAACCCCCCCCCCTCCCCCCCCCATCCTGAATTCCATTAGTAGCTCCATACTTAGAAAGGTCAGCCTTAATTTCCACAGGGAGTGATAATTACAGTGGATTTCAGCTCCTCCTGTGGCCTCTTCACCACAAACACCCAGCTCTGTAGAGGTTGGCCTCTATATGATTTTGACTTTGCGCTAATCAGCTCAGGTTTAATTGTGACAAAGAGTTACGACTCGACTTCAAACTTAACTAGCTGCATTTACCTTATTTGGATTTGATCCATGACTATTTTGTCCTGCTACTAAAAGCCAGATGACAATGATGATTGGAACTCAGACAGCTTGATGATTGCCAGATGATTACAAATATGCTATTTGCATGCAGCAGCTTGCTTCTCAATGGGAAGACAACTCCACACCTCAATCACCGAAGCCGTATGCCCATGATAAATACACGACAGGCCGTTAAGACAGAAAACCCAAGTCATGTCTTTTGCATACCAAACATGTAAGATTGAGGACTGTGAGAGAGTGATACACTGTAGTTTGGGGGGGGGAGCTTGCACTGGTGTATAACTCAACTCTCTCTGCTCATCCACAGGGAAATTAACTGTGGCGAAGCAGCATTACATGAATTACTAAGGTAATCCTGTACTGACACTGCCCTAATCTGCACAGGGATATATGGGATCAAATCACAGTCTGCATATTTCACTGTGTATATAACAATGCACGCAGGTTGTTCAAGGAAATAGCAAAGCGGTATACCCCAATGTGACAGGGGAGATGAAGAAGTCACCATCTCTGGTGGCAACACCTCGGTGAGGTTGTAATTAGGCACTTTAAACTTTATATTCTAGTCATCATGCTAACATTGCTCAAAACAGCAATGCAATCATGATGATCAAACCCCCAGGAATTGCACTGGGTCATGTGGCAGTGTCAATCCGCGGATCGAACAACTTGTGCAGTTAACTTTTCAATTACTCCAGAGACATAGTAGCTATTAGTTCTGTATATTAACATGTATGGATGTTGTGTTTTGGTTACAATATATATATACATGTTTCTGAACCCAAGCTCCTGCTGTATTCACAACATCATATTTTAGTTATTGGCATGTTTACCTTATGGTTAGTTTCAACTATAGTCTGGGTTACAGAGCACCAACATACATACAGGGCAGCTTCTAACCTTCTACTCTGAAAACTCTTCTCTCCCTGTCTTTTCCTCTCTGATGTAGTTTTATAAAAAGCAGGTGTGATATCATGTAAAATGCTTCCAAAATGAATCTCTCCCCATACATGGCTGTGTGTCTTTGCCGGTTATGATGTTAAATCAGTGGGAGTTCACCCTTATTTTGAAAATCAACCAGATTCTTTCTGGTGTTCTGGTTCCTAACTCATGCCTGTACAGTCTAGTTGGTGCAATCTGACGCATCTTGGGTGCTAAGAAAATACTAAAATACACTCAAATTCATGATTCTCTGTCATGGAGGGTTCCTCCATCTTTATTTATAGTCCATAGTCCTGGTTGTGCAGAAACCTCATTTGATCAAGTTCTCATCAATAAAGTCTGAGGAGGTGAAATATCTGTAGCAGATGAATGGCAATAAGATGGTGCTGGTTGAGCCTGGATTTGTGACAGGTCATCTCCTTGACATTGCCTTTCTTAGAGCAATAAATGTGAGTTTGGGTTGACAGTAAGAAATAGATATGCTTTTGATGGAAGCAGCCTCAGCATCACTGTAATGCAAGAAGGGAGGGAGATCAGCAGTATGGTGTGAGACGAAGTAATCTAATATAACCATTGCTTTGGGCCTTCAACACTGATAGATGTGTTAACAATTGTCTCTGCTCCTCTGGCGCTGAGTCAAAACACACACACACACACACACACAAACCCTGCTGGAATGAGGCGGTCCTCTGACTGACGTCTAATACTGGGTTTATGACATTGTTAGCCTGCGGCTGAGCAACACATCAAGAGTTGTTGAATGGATTCAAACTAATGCAAAACCTTTGGCCACACATACCTGCTATAAAACAAGCATGGAAAGAGTATGGTTCCATTCTGAATTAAAGACAGTGATAGAATGCACTGGAGTAGACAGACGTGTGAAGATTATCTCATCTTACCACTGTAGGACTGGTGCTGATTCAGACCCAGACATGGCAAGGGGAAGGATTACTGCAGGCTTTTAGAATATCTCCAGAGAAAGCTCTTCAAAGAAGGCATTATACAAAACATCCAGCAATATCTAAGTGCTCTTTGTAAAAGTCTTACCAGTGCCCTCCTCTTTGTAGCACTTTGTGTCTCACCTCCCTGTCTCTCTGTCTGTTCATAAGGGAGGCTGTGAGCAAGGATTCATGAAGGACATTTGCTAATTAGCATTCCCAAACACAAAAGCAAAGCAGAGGTGAGGAAGCCAAAGAGCTCATGTGAAACAGGTGCGGCAGGGCGCCGGTTGAGGCCTTATCGCTGGCCCAGATGTGTTTGTCTCCTCCATGGCTGCGTGGTTAATGATGAATGATTTCCTCTCTGTCTAAATGCTTGTTGTCACATCCCTGTCAATGAGGCCACGAGTTACAGTCTTGTAGGAGTAATGGGGTTGGCATGGCTCCAGACACACGGCAAATAGCTGAGAGCCTCCGAGAGAGATATGGGAGGCGAGGAAAGGAAAAACGGGCTTAAAATGACATTCCAAAACATCAACAAAAACAAGCAGCTTCCCTCCCTCCTGCAATTTTTTTTAATTAGTGATGCACAAATTGCGAGTGATTTGCTCAACTTGAGCATCTCCTTTTAATAACTTTGAGTAGATTATAAATTACCTTTAACAAAATTGCTCTTTTTCCTCTGAGAACTGCAGCTGCACACTAAGTAAGCCTTGACAGCCACGTGCCTGTACTCTTCACAATCCTGAATATAGTGGAAACAATCCACTACATTTATTAGATAATTCTAGTCTTATCAGTTAGATTATGATTCACATATGGAGTGCAGCAGTGAGCTCAGGGATACAGAGATAGAGATTTTTGTTTTTGCTTTTTTGTTTTAATGGTCAATGAGATGAACAGTTGCATCACTGTTGTGTCACTGTTCATCATCAATTTGACTTTCTGAAACTCCTAAAACTTACATAGTGCTTACATTTTTAATGTGAATAAGCAAAAGTTATTTTTCGCATTTGATTGATACTGAATAATGAATGAGCTTTAAATGCCTTAAAATCTTCATATAAACGAATGCACTGGCCATAACAGAGCATTGATTTTTATATTATATAATATGCCACACTGAAGTAGTTTTCCCTACATGTCCTGTACTCAGGATTGATTTCAAGTGTCAAACCAAAGCCATAGATTTCAAAACAAGCCATAGACGTTGGTGCAAAGGAACCGAAACAGTTAAAATCCCACCAACTACTTTTTTCACCTCTGTAACTTCAGAGGTGGCTTATCGTTGTCAACATACTGTGTTGTGTACAATACATATGGATCCTTGTAGTTGAATAAAATATGACGTTAGGTTGCTTATTTGTGAAAGGTAATAACAGCAAGGAAAGAAAGGGGAATGCAATAAAGCTGAGGCAAACAGCTTTGTCAGACCAGGTAAAAGAACAAGGCATCATTACTGCATGCTGTGTTTTCACATTGTTTCCTCCTTTGTGTACGTGTCTTTTCTGCAAATTTTGTACACTTTTTTTTCTTAACTTATCAAAGGTAGTTTATATATAGCACATATAGCATCCATCCCTTTTTAACTACTTTTTTTAATTCAGACTCATAATGTTGCAGGTGTGTGCCTCCTGAGCCAAGGGAGCTCATTTTCCCTTGTTTTACTCACATTTTTACATAAACAATATAGGTCTGCACTATGAATGCAGATTTAATTATGTGACTCTCAAAGCCGGACAGGAAACTCTGCATCTCAAACACTGCATTTAAACAAGTTTGTGATTGGCTGCGGTGATTGCCTTAAAAGTCCAATTTGGCAAAATATCCAACCAACTTTCAATCTCTGAATAATATCCTTGAATAAGAACCACTCTGAGATAATGAATAATACCCAGCAGAGGACACACACACATGCACAAAAAAAAAAAAGAATTAAGAGTGCTCGCTCTAGCTGCTATCTGTCTGCGTGACACAGTGCACACTTCAACATAAAAGGTAAACAATACACTCATTTGGGAGGTTATATTTCAATGTCATTCAACGCAGCATCCCAGGTTGAACATTATTATGAAAAATAATAATGAAAACAGGGGTGAGAGTGTCATTGAAAAGTAATAAGGCTGCATTTAAAATACACACTTGTTCTAACACACACACATAAAGAGAATGTGATCCTGTGAAGGAAATACAACCATCTCCCTCTCCACTTGGTAAAAAAATGAATGAATTTCAGGGATGTGGGTGTAAGTCACCTTGAGCTGTGTGTGTGTGTATGTACACAGGATCAAGTTGGACCATATGTAGAGCTCTGCTGAACACATTTTTGAGATTTAAAAAAATATATTTAAATACCTCCCCATCCTATGAACTCTTGTTGTCTTAACGAGGACCATAAAAAATAACGAGCCATCTTAACCTTGAGGCCGACCCAGGAAATGTACTGCACCGATCAAGGTGATCTTTTATTTCTCGAACCCTCCTACCATCCTTCTTCCTTTTATTAGCCTACTGGAAAATATTTCTGCTACTGAGAACAAGGGTCAGTTTTCTCTTCTCTGGGTGCCACTCTGAGCTATAACTAGAGTTTTGTTTTTGTCTCCACTCCTGGTTTCGATGGCAGCAGGAACGCAGAGATGTTACAATTAGTGTGCTACATGTAAAGCTAAGCACTGACCCCATGTCTGCTGCCTGTAGCGCTATCATTAAGCCCAGAAGTTCTGTTTTTTTCTTTAATCGTTCCTTTCTCTTCTCTCAGTCACGTCTCTGCGTCCTTGTTTTCATTCTTCACAAGCTAATGATCAGTGTCCCAGGGAGCAGACGGTGAGTCTTCGTCCGTCTCAGCGCATATTTTGTGTCTCTTCAACACAACCCACCAGCTCCAGAATCCTTTAAAGACAGATGATGGGCAGCATAAACAGAGAAATATGGTCTAATTTCCCCGATTCTCTCAGAAATCTACATTTGACATCTGCACTTGATACAGAATATTTTAGCATGTGGATTGGATTAATTATTAATAACAGAGAATTGATTATGACTGCTGGCTCCCTGGAGTAAATCTCAGCACTGATGTGATTAGAAATAAAAGCGGTTCCTGGGAGCCGACAAATTGACAGCTCGACAGCAAGCAGTAAAATTAAGTTTTAAGTGAGGGGAAAGAATAAATCCAGCCAGGAACCTTCAAATCTCTATAAACAACATCAAAACAAAAAAGCCAGTACACGCACACACTCAACTTAAATCTGTTTTGTAAATCAGCATTCTGAGCGTATTCTTAATAATTGATGTTTGTCAAAGCACAGCTACATCCCCTCCAGCCCCCCTCCGTCAAGACAACCGTAGAGCAGAAAACACCCAAATGAGAACCAAAGCCCTCCATCTCCCCGTGAGTCCACAAACAGATGCACAGTCATTCAACTGAGCACACACACAACATCTGCTCTCATACACACATGCTAAAACACATGTGCAAAAACAAACAGCCACACACAATCAAAGCAAACAGATAAGCATACAGAAAGTACGCAGTCAGTCAGTCTCATGAGCTTACACACAGGTAGTAAACACGTGCATACATTCAGCCACACATGTCCATTACTTTCTCTCTCTTGACCATATTCACCTTGGTGTATTAATAATAGTGCTTGGATCGTGTTTTTTTTTTGGACTCCAGCTTGTTGGAATCACAATAACACAGACCATGAGGAGATGACTGCACATATGATGAATTATCAAAGGACTCTTAGATCTCTAATGTAAGCATTCACAGCCCCTCCCACAGTGGGATAGTTAGCCCATAAATATCTGTTTCCTCACCAAAGTTACTTTAGAACTGATGAAGCTGCTTGGATAAGCAGTGAAACGTCTTCAAGAAAACTCTACAAGTCCAGATGCCTTGATTCAGCTCCTTTGAATATAACATCTGTGGATAACCTTTTTTTAAAAAAAGCAGGTTTTCTTGGCTGCTCATGGGGAGTAAGAGCAGGCTTGTGTCTGCCAATCCAATGAGAGGAGCAACTTCAGCACAAACTGCTTTGTGTTGTTTATGATAGAGTTTTGTTAGAAACCTTCTTGCTGTTGATCAGAATCCTTAAGCTGTGTTTTTCCCTAATTAACTAGTTTGTTTGTTTGGTGGATGCTGTGTGAAGTCTGGCCAGTGTTTTTCTAGGAATCCTCGAATCAAGTTCATATGGATGTTTCATCAGCACCTATCACATATCGGAAAATTATTACAGACCAAATTATAGTCATGTAGTTCTAGTCTTTACTGATTTTTTCATGTAAAAAACATGTTTTAAAAGTCAAACTTGTTTATATAAACTTGTGCAGGTTTACTTGGTGTTAAACCCTTGAACGCGTATGTAAAGTCAGATATTTACCCTGAGCTTAGCAAGACATCACTTTTGATTTCGCTCATGCTGTCTGAAATCATAATGTAGGCACAGTGACATAGTCAAGTGACTCATTATGAAGTCTGATTGCAGCCATAATTAAGCAGCTGCCAAAACGCTCAATGTGCAAAAGGATTTGAAAGATGTGTATGTGTGTGTGTGTGACTGCACACTCCCAAGCACGTTCACATGTGTGTTTGTGTCTTCTGTTGATTTTGACAGGAGGAGACATACTCCACTGAGTGCTTTTTATCATCAGACAGAGCTGCCCTCAAACTTTGCTGCTCTGTTCCCTCTGGGTGGACACACACTATATTTCAGACTAATTAAAGTGATATTTCTGTTTGGTGTAACATTTACAATTTTCACAAGTTGTATCCTCATTTATGTTACATTCCAGGAGTCAGGAATCAGAATTTTATTTGCTAAATAAAAAACGTCATTGTGCTTTGTTGAAAGGTAATTAATACAAATTTCTATTACGGAACTTTGGACTGTGGTGAAAATGCTATAAAAACTGTTTTCAGTTGCAATTCACTAACACAGGAAAAGGGCCAATCTGCTCCTGACTTTTAAGGGTTCATTAAGTAGTGGTTTTAATTAAAACGTTCATAAAATGTTCAATCTAAATCTTAATTAGGCTACATCAGCAGTAGGAAACATGCCTGTTTTGTGGTTGCTGAAGTGTATTAAAATAGGTTATTAACTAAAACAGCTATGTGGCAAATATATTTGCTTTTTCTAATGGAAAAAGTACATTTGGCTCAAAAAACATTAGGCTCCTTCAAATTTTCTGAGAACAGAGATTTTGATTATGGTGTCATCTTAGAGCTCTGTATTGTGATTTTCTCAAAATCAAGTTTCCTACGAAAGACAACTCAGAGAGGAACACTGACTGTAAAATGGCCTACAGACTTTCAGAGTGAAATATATGCATGTACTCATGCTGCTAACTCTTCACACCCATCTCTCAGGGGGCTTTACTTACACCAAAATGACAATGAGAAACACATTGTTTCCATCACTTGCACTCATATCCTAATCCTTACTAATTTGATTTTTAATTATGTAATGTCAACTTAAAGCATTTAATATAGTCAGGGTAAGGCATTACATACTATATTGAAACTCCCTCCAATAGCACTCACTTGAACTTGGTGCAACAATGGCATAAACATGTATAGACATGCCTACACCTACTATATAGCAAGTAATAGGCTTAGACATACGATATCTAAAGAATGATTCAAAGAGCTGTAGTCCAATATATGTTAAAATAAAAAAGTCTGAATCAAGGTGCTACTTGAACCCAAACTAGGTGCTGGCTTCAAAGGAAAGGAGCCTGGCTGCTAAAGGATCTGCTTCCTTTCCAACTCCAGGGACCCAAGTGATCCTGCATGATCCTGGATTAATAAGGTCTAGATACATGCTGGAGTTTGGTCGTTAAGGACTTTTAAAGTAAAAACATTGTGGGGAACTTTTTTTGGCTGCAAAAGGGTGTGTGACTGTGTAAACAGATTTGTGTCTCCACTCTCTCACACACAAATCCTGATTCCAGAGTTTTTATCTGTATCTGAATGGCTACACACAGTAAAACCTCTGCTGTGCTGAAACACCAGGTTTCATATAGGATGTGTGCCATCGCTAGATCTGTCATCATAGAGCCTCAGTGTGAATATACTGAGTGTGTTTGTGTGTAAAGACCAGTGGCGGCCGGCCAATAGAGGGCGCTAGGGCGCCGCCCCACCACTCGCCACTCCCCACAAGAAAAAAAATTAAATTAAATAAAGTACTTCGAAATATATGTATAACATTTTTAGATGAGCAAGATAAATAATATATAATACTGAGAAGAGTTTTTGTGTTCATCTACGTCGTTTAAAGTTAATGATTGGTCACGTGTTTCCTCCCCAGGGCGCAAAAATCTTTACTCATAGACTTTCGCTTTAAGTTGTACATGCGCAGTTGCTTCTCTTCAATGCAAGAGATAGGAGCTTCTCGGGGCGCTGCTCTCCTGCGCCCAAAGCCGAACATGCGCATGACTGGCCAGACTACGCTGCGGGATGACGCCACTATTGTCTGTGCAAGCAACAGTCAGTGAGCTGGAGGTTCGCGCGCAAGCTAGAGACGGACAGCGAAGAAAAATGTAAAAAGACAAATCAAGTAATTCAGTAAAGTCACTGATGACAAAGCCATTTGAGAGGTGGACATTTCAGGAGAAGCTTGAGGTGAAACAGACGGATATTACAATCAAATAGTATATTATTTGATTCATGCTTTTTTGAATGTATGTTTTGGAGTTGGGATAGCCCCCCCTAGAGAAAACTACACCAGCCGCCACTGATGTACTGTCGTGCATTTTGCATATGACTGGAGTCCATCCTGTTTTTAAAGTATTCTGTGGACACAGGCAGACTTTTATTCTCTTACTTCATCTATAATCTTAGTGTCTAGGATTTCAAAGTAGTCTATTTAAATTTCGAAACACACCAATAAAAACAAATAATTACCCTTTTACATTTTACTGATGTTGTTTGTTGTTCCAAATCATAAATAGTATTCAAATTCAGAAAGCAGCAACCACAAATTATATTAACATTGCATGGAAAATATACAGTATATTTGCAATCTCTCTGAATCCTTCGTGTTATGTGAGGTTGTAGGCTCACATAACATGAAGGTGGAAGTAAAAAGCTTGGTCCCTGCACACTCTGTTTTTGGCCTTTAGAAATACCACTCATTTCAAAAACTTTCACTCCACCACTTCCCAAGCAATACTACTACTAATACTACTATTGAACCATCCATCTTTGGGACACTGGGAGACTTAAATGCTTCCAAATAGCTTTGTATTAAATCAGACTTGTATATTTCCCCATCCACTGACAGCATGAACTCCAGGGAAGGTAGAGAAAGTGAATAAAAAAACTGCTTTGTTTTGCCTCTGAACTTTAAAAAGATTCTTGAGCTGCTTGCCAAGGATATTACCCAATATCTCCTCACTTTCTTGGTTCAGTAGTTTACTAGATCGCCAGTGTGAGTGCTTGCTTTGTTCACTGGCAAATTACTGTATATGTGCCTGCACACGCTCTCTTTGTTTTTCTTCTCCTCCAGCCTAAAGCAGGAGTTGAAAAAGAAAAGACAGCAGTGGGATTTTTCTTGTGAGAACTGAGTTCTGTGCACACTGAGCCGCCGCAATGCAATTTCACTGCAGCGTTGCCACTTTCAGGCCTATTCATCCCTCCCTGCTGAGCCCCATTAGAGAAGATAGGCAGGTGAACAAGTGCACATGGAAATCATGTTCCTCTAGGCACTGCGGAAGCTACCAGCCACCACTTCCCTACCCCACCTTACTCCTTGAACCATTTTCTTCCACCCACACACACACGGAGCACAGTCCATCTTAGCCAGGTGTAGATTGGAACAGACATCAATAAATAATTTAGAGGTCTTGAGATTTTTAAGTAGGAATCTATGCAGTGTAAAACACTGTTTAATCGAGTAACTTCTGACGTTGTATCAATCAAACAGGGTGAAAATCTGCAAACATGGCACAAAAAAAGGAGAAGCTCCTTTTATTCCATCAACCTCCTGCTCTCTATAACATTTTTTGTCTACTTGATGGGACATTAGGTGAGATTTGTATTCATCAACTGACCTAGATTCATTGGGCTGACTTAAAGAGAAAGAAAATGCAGCAGATAAATAAAATATCTAAGAATCAATGCGATCAATGTTAATGTGGCTGATCAAGAAAGTACTTGATTCAACCTGCCACATACGTGAAGGGAGGCAATTTCTTTAAAAGGAAAAGAAAATGTAATAAAATGTCAAAAGACAATTTAACTAATTCTCACAGGCGCAGGATGTACTGATAGGATAAAATACTAAAGAGGCATGTATGCAAAAGGAGCTGTAGGACACTTGGGCACAGATGGACTGATTTGAGCAATATTTTCTCTTCACATATTTGTAGTTCATTTCACAATTCACAAATTGAAATGTTTTACATTTTGATAACAATA